>PKML01043783.1:94928-186698 GCA_002933935.1 Eutrema yunnanense
AAAAAAAAATATATATATATATATATCAATAAAATTTCTAACTTTTTTTCCGGTGACATATTTTAAAATATACAAAAATAAAATAAAGATAAAGCTTTCCAAAATACTACTAACAAATATAGATACTTCAGTTTTAATGTTTTTCAACCAAAATGGACAAACCATTGATTATTGGACTATTTCATTGATTACTCCATAAATGTGATGATATATATAATGTAGTACTCTTTGAACTGTGTGCAATAAACTTAGTTATATCATACCCTCTTAAATAGAATAGAACATGGTAAAGTGAGTTCCAAAGTATTTGTAAGCTATGCCTATTTTGGGGATTCAAGAAACAAAAGCGTCACTCTATTGTATAAATTCAGGAGCTTGTTCCATAAACAAAGCAGACTGTCAAATTACGATTCTGATTACTCTGATAATCTATAAATATTCGTTACATGCAGTCTTTGTCATTAGAAGGAAACTAGTTCTCGCGATTGTTATTATCATAGCTCATTTTCTTATATGTTACATTAAGTAGAAAATCTGACACTAAAAAGGAGAACCTTGAGTAATTTAAAATAGATAATCATAGCATCTAACATTCTAAAGTTAATGTAAACATACAATAAAGAACACTAACGACTAAACGTCTGACAACCAATCATCTCATCTTAATACTCAACGTCTACTAATTTGCTTCTCCTTCTATCATACAAGCCCACTTCCACTAGATGTCTGCACATTGTAAGAGTTCTTGACTCGGTTTTGCCGGATGTGCGAGTAGCATAGTGAATCCTCGATCCCTTACTCTACCAATCACTGAAGCAAAATCTTGATCATCAGTGATGACTAACATATTATCGGGCGGATGTATATCATATCTGTAGAACATCATGCATTCTTTAAGGCGAGAATCCGCTTCATTATCATATAAAGAAAAACACATTATTACACCACATAAAAAAATAACAAAATAAAGTAGATTTTAATTTAAACGTAATCATTTTAATATTTTTTTTCATAAATGATCAATTAACGCATTTCGAAATGAGAAATGAGCGTTTTTATCTTTGATTTCTCTGAATCGAGCAACAAAATTTGGAACCGAATATTTTTGTCCCCAGCTACTTCTACCTCTGGAGGTGAACTTTTCTTCCCACTTTAATTGGAGCATCGAGATCGCGCTCATCCTCGATTATCATGTTATGTATAATTACACATGTAGTTATTATGTCATGTAACACATTCTTTTTCCAAAAACGAACCGGTCCTTTCACAATAGCAAACCGTGATTGGAGAACTGCGAAAGAACGTTCTACATATTGCCTACATGCTTCTTGTCGCATAACAAATTATTTTTTCTTTGCACCCATTGGCTCGTGAATAATTTGCACTATGGTAGACCATTTCGGATAAAATGATCTTGGTGGATCCGGAAGTGGTTTACCGGATTATTATTATTCATTGTTGCATTAAATTTATTTTATGTTATTTCTAATTTCACTACTTTGTATTTATTTTTTAATTTATTATCAGTTGATGCTATTATATTTTTTTGTTTTCAATTTTTAAATTTACCTATCCTTTCTTTAAAATTAAATATATATATAGTACATTAAATTTGTCAAAAGAAAAAAATAAGAATTTATAAAATGTAAAATTTTGAAAGACTGTTTTGTAAATAAAAAAGTTCATCTCCATTTTGGAGTGGAAGATGTGGTTACTCTATATGTAGAGAAAAAATGGCATTCCTCCATTTTAGAGTTGAAAATAGCATTTGAAATTGAAAATGGGGTAGGGTTGGAGATGCCTTTATATAGATTTGTATTACCAAAAACCATGAGTTCATGGAGAAAGAACCTCTAGTAAAATTGTAATTAAAATTGTAGAATAGTATATACATACACGTACGAATGTTGCTATCTTCGTAATTAAAAAATCTGATCCTTGAATCATTTTGTTTTCACGTGAATCATAAGCTAAAGGTTTATTCCAAACGGTGAGGACATTATTTATTTAAGAGAAATTGGAGTATATGGCCTACATCAATTTGCCATTTAAAATGATGTCTCGATTGGGAGTGACAAAAGGAAAATAAAGTAATATTCAGAAAAAAAATTACCATATAACAAAACACTATCAAATAATGTTAATTCGACTATATATCCCTACAGACCTTATCACCCCCTTAAGACACCTAACGAAGATACGTTTCGATTTGGTGTTTAGAGAAACAAATACATCGTACGATGTTATAACATATACATACAAATCTAAAGGATGTGGAGTCACAGAAAACAAGAGATCTTGGTAAGCGTGGCTAGAAGGAAAGCGGAAAGTCGCACCCCGTCTATAGTAACTAAAGTGAAGAGAAATTTTTAAACATAAGAGCTTCTTGCCTTGTCGGCCTTGTATCTAGTATAATGGTGGACTGTAAAGCAGACGACTTTAGATCTTGTTCCATGTTCGACGCCTGCTTGGTTGTATATGAACCAAATACCATTAAGGCATTGTTCTCCTAAACATATATGTTTTGGTTTGGTGGCAGATACTTTGATAATCCACATTTAGACGCTTTCATTGATCAACAAAGGCGTTGAAGGAGCCACAGGCAAAGATTTCAGAGCTCTTGGAGGATTGGCTTGCAAATTGCAGTTGAAGAAGAAGCTAACCTTGATGGGTCCTTTTAAAGGTTAAACGGCTTTGTATGATGATTATAGCAAAACTCTTAATATATTCGAAATTTTTTAGTTATAGTTGTCAAAATTAAATAAGTTTTGTAAAATTTAACCAAATTTTATTTAAATTAAATATTTTTTTAGTTTTTTCGAGAATTGAGATAAATTTCGGGTATCTGAAACTCCACCCGAACCCGGGCAGAACCGAACCCGATCCGAAAAAAAAAATACCCGATGAATCCTAAATTTCTAAAAGTTGGATATCCAAAACCTGAAAGAACCTCCCCGAATCCGAACGGGTACCCGAATGCCCATGCCTATCCAAAACACCACAATTTTTAAACTCTTCAAGTTCCATTTTTTCTTATCATAAAATAAATTCATCTTTCTTAGCTCTCCCCTCACCTCTCTTGCATCACTTTTTTTTTTCTATTTATCTGATCCATCGATCTTAAGAAAAAACAGATACAATAGATAAATGCTTCTCTTTATTTCAATTCCATCGTTTCTACATCTTTTCACCAAAAATATATGTGATCTTCTTTGCTGTAAACAAATTGAAGATGTCATTGGATTTATACTCTATCTTTCTTTCGAAAAAAGAATGGAAAATGAAGAACGTGAAAACTATTGTATATTCAACTTATAAAGCATGTGAGTTATGGAAGCAACTTTAATTACAATCATCTTCTCATTGATTGGTAACTTGTACATGTTGATCATCTTTTCATCGATTGGTTATAATTCTTTTGATATTTGCATTATTCGCATGGATCTCAAATTAGGTAGTTCTAACAAGTACAATTCATTTTGAGTAGGAAAATACTTTGCGGTTTGATAATTGATTCTTCTTCGTCTACTTTAGTTTCATCACCCTCATAAAAATCTGAGTTTCAATTATGTTTGATTTGAAATTTAAAGCCACTTTATATCTCATGGTGATGACTTTAATTGTTTCGAAGCGTTATATTTTAATTGCATATGTTTAAAACAAATCACCGAAAAAAACAAGAATTCAAGTACGTAAAAAAACTTATATTTTCAATTAATCTTTATGACTTATGCTGCTATATATTTCTTTTTCCTTTTTCAATTGGATTGCAAATAGACATTGGTAATAAATAATCCATATATATGGCTTAGTTTTAACAAGAATAGGTCGATTCATGATTTCATGATATGTAAAAATAAATTGAATACTCCATTCAAGCTTTGTTGCATCACTTTTAAATCTCCATAGTTTTATTTTTATTTTTCTTTCCTTTTTAGGTCACCGTATTTTGTTAGGGTTTTAAACTTTTTTTTTTCTTTCGATAATTTTATATTGTCTATTAAAACATATATGTAATGAACACAAGACATTTTTTTTTTGTCGGATATATTGTCTTTTAGACCAAAGAATGAGACATGAAAAAAAAGACGAACAAAATCAAGTATTGTTAAGCATAATTCCTCTCATATTTTTGAAGTGGGTTGATGGTTGTTTTTGAAGTGGTTGATGTTTGTTTTTAAAGTTGTAAGTTTTTAGTTTCCAATGATTTCATGAGTTCTCTCATTTTTTTTTTTTGCATATGCATCTTCACCTTTATCATGCTAATTTTAATCAGATCCAATATATTCAAATGTCAATTATTTTAGTCAATGAAAGTTCAATTATATCACTAATCACTTCACAGTAATCTTTTTTTTTTTTTTTTTTTTTATTTGGTTTGACAGATAAAAGTAAAACTTATAGTTTATAGTGGTCTTTCATTAATTTCAGTTTGCCTTAAGCCACGGTGAGTCTAAGCACTGCTTAAATGCACACCAAGATCAGAACATCCACATAGACCAACCGTTCGATCGGTTTCTATTATCCACCTGTTGACACAAATCGACTAAGGATCGCTTGCTCTAGTACGGTTGAGAGGGATAGATCCACGACTTCAAAGAATCCACGGGAAGAGATGCTAAGGCGTGGGAGAATTCCCGAAAATCCTTAGGCCCAATTCCGACTATGAACTTTTGAAACGAGGGGGTGGCTGCGTTTGCTTGAGGGATTCGAGAACAGAGATGTTAGAGCGTGGGAGATGAATCCCGAAAATCTCTAAGCCCTTTGTCACAAGAAGAATCGAACAAAGAAACGGATCGAAGGTTGCGTCGAGAGTATGCGGAATTAATCTCGATAAACCGAAAGAAATTCAGTGACTAACCATCACAGAAAATCGAGAGAAAAGAGATGAAATCTCTGAAATAAACTTTGATAAAAATGATTGTATGTTTTCGCAAATGAGGGAGAGAAGAAGATAAAGAGAAAATTCAAAGGGGAAAAGCAAGGGTCATTCTCGAAACAAGGAGAAGACCCATCGAAAATTACAAGAAATTAAATACAGTTTTTGAATTCAAATGATAGTTGACCAACTGTTGGAATTCCGCCAGAAATTCCCGCGGAAAATTTACGCCGGAAATTTACGCCGGAAAGTCCCTCGGGAATAAATCCCTCAAAATTTCCACCGGAAAATTCCCCCGCGGAACTCTCAAGAAGTCGGACCGTTTAGCGGTGTAATCCGTTTGCCTCGTTAAAACCTCTATACGGAAAACCCAATTGGGACAAAACCGTATACAGGAAAAATAGTACAAACGTATCACACAAACGGCCTAACCTCATAGAGAGTTCGAAGACAATGAGGTGAGGACGGGTTGTGTACGTTGATCCTCCTCGTTCCTTGCGTCCGTGAGTAAGTTCCGAACCGCTCCCGCCAGTTGCCGTGCCTTAGACCGTGTGATTGGTCCCTTGGGAATGATCATCGCGTCTTCTTGAACCTCCACCAGAACCGTCGCATCCATGATCATATCACCTGTCAGCATCCGCATGGCTCGTTCTTTTGATTCTTCAATTCTCTGTCGGATTAGGCCTTCAAGGAACGATCTCATAATGAGTCAACGGTTATAAGCACAGCAATTTCTTGACCGTACTCTTGTTTTCTTTTTCCTCTCCAAGAGGTCATGCTGCAATGGTACCGACTACCGAGTTATCGTGAACTGAAGACGGTGGTGGAACCGGTTTTGGTCGGAGATAAGAAGAGACAGTGGCCGCTAGTTGCGGTGCTTTGGACACATGGTTGGCCATTTATACTTTAACAAACAAAGAAAACACAATCATTATTTGAAGAGATGAATTAATCTTTTAAATTATTGAGCATTAAGCTAGACCTAATAAACCAATTCCTTGGTATTCGTATACAATGTGGTGCTACAGTATAGCACTTGGATTGATCGTTGTAGATAATTGAGAACATGTTGATCGTGGTAGGATCTTCCGTGCATGGAGGTTCACCAAAATTTTCTTCCTGGTCATCGCCCATGTCAGATTCATCTACTTCGGTTTGTGTGTTAGTCACATAATCTTGCACTAGCACATACCCATCACGACAGTTTCCAACCACCCACCCGTCATCAGTTCCAATAATCACGTCTCTGAATGTTCTTTTAACTTTTAAGCATATCAAGATCTTGGAGCGTTTTTTTTTTTTTTTTTTTTTTGTAAATGTATATAAGCAACAGTTGTACCATAAATGACATACTCCACCGTTATTGACTGATTATTATGTTATAACGTAAATAATCTATCGATTACAAATTATTAAATACAATTTACCGTTTTCGGTCTTCCCACCATTCTGTTTCCATATGGATTTCTCCGGTAGTTGGATCGACATGAAATCCTGTTTTTTTTTGTTGGCATAATTTTTGGTATGTAGTATACCATAGTTTCAGATTGTCATAGTGATTTTTAAAAACTTTCCAAGATAAATTATATCTTGTTGCCTGATAAAATTTAGAAATTAATCGTTCTTTTCCTTCTTTTGTTTAGTGTTGCTCACTTCAATTTTCTTCATCTTGTTGAGAGATGAAAAATTCAAGAAACATATGGAAATTGTTGGAGGTGAGTTTAACACTCCCCGGTTTATCTCGGTTTGAACTGAGATCAGCACAATTGATACCGGTTTACGATGGTTCGAATTCGGAAGAGAAAGTCTATGATCGCAGTTGCCGGCCCGAGCCCGTCAAAGCCCAACTCGGCATGATCGGCGCCGACCTCCAAGATTTGCGGAATATTTCCCGATCTCGGAGGAAAAAAAGAAATTTTTTTTTCGTGATGGAACTAGGAAAATGAAGATTACCTAATTTTTTAGCCGACTCAATACCTTATAAATAGAGAGCATGGGCATCATTCTAAGGGCACATTCATTCATTTGCGAGACCTAAGAGATCGAGAGCTCAAACTTTAGCTTTTGTCTCCTTAGTTCTTTGCCTTTTCCGATCATTCAATCTTGTAACTCCGAGTTTAATCTAATAAGCGAGACTCCGATCAAAGTTGTTTATTTTACCCTTTGTGTGATTTCCGGATCATTCATAAATTATAGTATTTGTTGGATTTGCAAATTTCAAGAAAACACACTTGTTCTTCTTGTTGTTGTTGTTTGAAAAATTGATTTTTTCGATGTATCACCTTCATCAATTAGTTCTCTAAATTTGTACTGTTTTCAACATTTTGAGCTCATGTTTGTGGATGGGTCATTGTTAGATAGTGTTTGATCCTGATGTGAGCTTGGGATATGTAAATCTGTTAAAGTCTTAAGCTTTTCGATAGAAGATTTTTGGTATTGCTGTCTGAGTTGTTGGTTGCCTGCGTTTCTGATTTGGTTTAATTGTAATTGTAATTTTGTTTTCTATTTTATCGTCTTTAATTTTTTTTCACGGGTTATAAAATATTAAATTATAAACTCGCATATATGCATGTACTTATCTAGTTACTAATAAAAGTTGATGCTATAGGCCTCTAAGAGGGTCCACATAAGATTTTAAACGACCAGTTAAAATATGACAAATCAGTATTTTAATTAAATTTTAAATAATGTCAAGAATTCCAAAAATCCGTGTCTTTTAAAATGGATACAAATAACAAAAGAGATAAATTAACAAAAGAAAAAAAAGATGAAAATAAATATCAAAAGAGCTAAATGAACAAAAAGAAAAATCATTTAAAAGGAAATTAACTTGATATTTATGCTAACTCTATGGAAAATCAACATAAAAAAAAAACTTAAAAAAAGAAAAGAAATTATATGTCAAAATAAAGTCTTATACTAATAAAAGTTAATAATATATGAATCTAAGGATGTCCACATAGAATTTTAAATGATCAATTAAAATATATCAAATCAACATTTTAATTAAATCTTAAATAATCCAAAAAAAATCGTCTCTTAAAATAGGAATAAATATAAAAAAATCTAAATTAACAAAAGAAAAAATCATTTAAAAGAAAATTAATTTGATATCTATGATAACTCTATGTCGATTTTTTGGGATTTTAAATTAGTTTCAAAATTTATTTAATTTTCATCTATTGTCTTAGTTTCAAAATTAAAGTTGTCATGAATGTGAAAGCAAGAGTTGTGTTTATTAGTTTTTTTCAATTTATTAGATTAAATCAGAAATTTGTATTGGTTAAATTAGCTAAGAAAAGAGAATAACTTTATAATTTTTGTTGTTGTTTGCATAGAAAACATATATAACGAAGATGAAACTGAAAATGATTAAAAAAAACTTTATTTCTTGATTTAAAGAAATGATGTATAATATTTTATCTTCGTGTCAATGCTATAGTTATTAAAATAGCATTTGATTACTTTGTTACACTTTTAGTTGGCTTTGATATAATAACTTATAAATGTTCGATCATATAATACATTTTTCAAACGGAACATATATAGATTCAAAACAAGACCGTTGAAACCTCACAAATTATATATAATTAAAACTGCAATATTTTAAATATATATTATTACATTCACCATTATATATAAAATAATATCTCAATAAATATAATTGCTCGCAAATAATTGTTATCAAAATAGTATTAAAAACAATACCTACGCGTAGCGTGTGTGCAAAACCTAGTTAACATAAAAAGTTTAACAAACAAAAAAAGAAATTATATGCCAAAAAAATTGTGTCTTTTAAAATAGAAATAAATATCAAAACCTAAATTAACAAAAAAAAATCAAAAATAGAAATAAATATCAAAAGAGATAAATTGACAAAAGAAAAAATTATTTAGCAGGAAATTAACTTGATATTTAGGCTAAATCTATGGAATATCAACATAAAAAGCTTAACANAGGAAATTATATGTAAAATAAAATCTATTACTAATAAAATTTGATGTTATATGCCTCTAAGAATATTGATTGTGCCTACTTAATTGTCTTCTTGATCAAAAGTATGCTCTGATGGAATAAAAACAAATGAAAGAACAGCATGAGAAATAATTCACCCATGAATTGAGAAAGACGACTATAATGAAGGAAAAATGACTATGTGTAAACCAATCTTCTCAAATATAAAATAATGTTTGCTACTTCAATATTATTTGCAATGACCCCTAAGTACGAGAATTAAATCATCATCGCTTAGGTTTACGATCTCATCGAAGAATCATTGAAAAGTTACCACAACCAATATGCCACCAGACAAAATTGCTGCTTCTATCTCTCCAATGTAAAATTTACAAAAAGTATATTTACTTTGTCGATTTTTTGTTATTATAACTTTGTTTCAAAGTTCATATCATATTCATATATTTTTTTGTTTCACAATTGATTTTTTCATAGATATGAGAGCAAGAGTTATGTTTATTACATTGCTTTTTGTTTTGTAGATTAAATTAAAATTTTGTATTGATTAAAATAGTTAAGGAAATAAAATAATTTTTGACTTTTTGCATTTTTTTGTTGATTTTATAGAAAACAAATATAACGAGAATTGAAATGAATATGATGAAAAAACTTATTCACTCTAATTGGAAGAAGTAACGTACAATCATTGAAAAAATCATTTAAAAGTTACCACAACCAATATGCTACCAGACAAAAGTTCGGTCTTTACATCTTCAAGATAAAACTGACAAAAAAATTGTCGATAATTTGTGATTTTAAATTAGTTTCAAAATTCATTTCATATTCATCTATTGTCTTAATTTTAAAATTAAAGTTGTCATGAATGTGAAAGCAAGAGTTGTGTTTATTAGTTTTTTTGAAAAAGCTCTCGCTGAGTGGTGTTTTGTCAATTTTAAATATACATACACCATTACTCCATCGACTTTTATGTTTAGCTAAATTCTCTGTTAATGTGGCAGAATCAGCTCCATATACAGATATTGATAATGAAAATAACGAAAAATAATTCTTGAAATTAGAGATGGAGCTTGACAGTGAAAGTTCCTAGGTCTGACTAGGGACTACAGATTCACTGAATGAGATGTTCTCAGAACTTAAATTTGGTAATACGAAACAAACAGTGGAAGAGAAAGCTACTGATATAGTTCGGATGAAAGTTTTACCAGAGAGAATTCCTCCATTTGTCAGTGTTCCTCATTTCTCTTTAGTCATCTTAAATTTCATCAACAATAATATTACTAACTGCAAGCCCGTAGAATCTTGAAAAACAGTGGAAACAAATTTTAAAATAGATCATTATAGCATCCAAAATTTTAATGTTAATGCAAACATTACAATAAGGAACACTACAACTAAATATCTAACAACCAATAATCTAATAATTTGCTTCTTCGTTAATTAAACCAGTCCACTTCCAGTAGATGTGTGTTAATTAAACCAGTCCACTGATCACTGAAGCGAAATCTTGGTCACCGGTGATGACCAAAATGTTACCAGGCGGACGGATATCATATCCGTAGAAGAGCATTTCTTCTTTGAGAAGGGAGTCGGCTTCATCCGTCTTTTTTACCCCCGATGCTGAAAAATAAAAGATTACACTAATATTAAACAACAGTATTAAAAGACAGTATACAAAACAGTATTAAACAACAATATCAAATCTAATCTATTAAAACAGAGTGATTTTTTTGTGTCTAAACTGGAAAAATGCATATAAATCTATTCCTATCCTGAATAAAATATAGTCCAACAAAATTATATCCTCTAAAAATTATGGTATCATACGTGAGTTGTATAGCAAACAAATATATTACAGTATCAATCCATATATCTTGCATATTAAGTTTATGTATATTATATAGTCCAACAAAATTATATTCTATTTTTAACTGGAAAAGTATATATTTCAAATACTTTGAGATAATCGTATATTAAAAAACAAAAAATATTTTTACTGATGTACAACGAACGCACGGATTAGAATCTAGTCTAATCTATTAAAACAGATATGTTTTTTGTATCCAAACATGAAAAAATGCATATAAGTCTATTCTTATCATGGATAACTACTATTCCCTTCATTTTATTTATGTTGCCAAACATATATTTTTGGTTAAATTTTAAAAATAATTATGTTTGATTCAATTATATTTATAGATGTATTAATTTTAGTTCGTAATTAGAAAAATTCAGACTATGCCAAAAATTACATTATATATATAAAATTATAAATAAATTTGATTATATAAATTACATATAACAAAAATAATTTAATTTTTTTATTATTATTTTGTTACGAAAATAATATTAGTTATTTTGAATTTTTGAATTTAGATTATGCCATATATTTTAATAATCAGTTTTTTTTAATGATACAGATTCAGAATTAACAATTTGATAATCTTAAATTTTGAATTTAATGTAGATTCCATCAACACTTACAAACAAAATATTTAGAATTAATAACAAAATATGTTTACTTCTAAATTTAAATCTTATTAATACACTCGGATTTATAATTGAATATTTTTCAAATTGAAAAAAGAATATATTATTAATTATATTTTCACAACCATAAATTCGATCATGCATATGGACAATATTCAGTTACTAATACAGATTCAATATTTTTTATGTACATATATAAAATAATTAATATTTTAGGAATCACACAATTTTAAGAATTGTTAATTTAGAATTAAATTTGAAATGCAAATCTAATTAATCTTGGTAAGATTATCCAGATTACGTTAATATTCGTTTATATTAATACATATTTATTATAAAAAATATATTATCATAAAATCTAAACCAGAAATGGTTATCTATTCAAATTCAAAATTAAGAATTCTACCAAAAGATTCGAACTTTCAAATAATAAGAAAATAGAACTATGGTTAAATTTTGTGTAGATATATTATTATATGGAAGTTCTCAGGGAAAATAGATCGTCAACCCAAAAATATAGCACAAGTTTAACGGTGGGCCAAAATATTTGCAACTGTCACACAAATTGTATCCAATTCCATGTTATGGTCATTACGAGACTCTATCATGGGCTTTAATTTGGTAAGCCCATCATAGGCCCATTTTTGTCGACCCTGTTCGTGTCTCCCAAGTCTGAACCCTGGGTTTTGCCCAATCGCCTCCGCCTTCGGCAGAATCTCTCTCTGTCCCGCGAACAAGTCTCTCTCTCTCTATCTCCCATGGCGTGGCTCAATAACATCTTCAATTCTTCTTCGACATTGATCAATGGCGGCTCTTCTGTATTTCCCTAAAATCTCTTCAGAAATGACTTCCTCACATTTTCTCTCTCTCTCACCCATGGATTTGAGGAGACTTTCTCGCGCAAGCTACTTATTCACGCGCCGCTTGAAACCCATAGCATACCCCCGAAGAAGCTTCCATACAACCCGATACCTGCAACAGCATGTTCGTCGGCCGGATAAATCGGAAGAGACCTCCTCTGATCGGCATTTGCGCGAACGGTTATCCGCGGCTTTGTCTAGACGATCTCTAGATTATGAGCAGTGTAAACAACTCATAACTATTTTATCGCCTCACGAATTCGATAGGTTGTTTCCTGACTTTCGATCCAAAGTTAACCCCAAGACGGCTTTGGATTTTTTCCGCTTAGCGTCTGATTCATTTAGCTTCTCCTTCAGCCTCCGTTCTTATTGTTTGTTGATAGGTTTATTGCTTGACGCGAGCCTGTTATCGCCTGCTAGGCTAGTTCTAATTCGTTTGATCAATGGGAACGTTCCGGTTTTGCCTTGTGCTAATGATTCGAGAGACAGTCGACTTGCGATTGCGGATGCAATGGCGAGTTTGAGTTTGTGTTTCGATCCAGAAATCAGAAGTAAAATTTCAGATTTGTTGATTGAAGTTTATTGCACACAGTTCAAGCGTGCTGGTTGTTATTTAGCTCTTGAAATATTCCCTCTTCTTGCAAACAAGGGTATGTTTCCTTCTAGGACGACTTGCAACATTTTGCTGACTTCTCTAGTGCGAGCCAACGAGTTTCGGAAGTGTTGTGAAGCTTTCGAAGTTGTTTGCAAAGGGGTTTCTCCTGATGTTTACTTGTTCACTACAGCGATTAATGCGTATTGCAAGGGAGGGAAAGTCGGGGAGGCCATTGAGCTGTTCTCAAAAATGGAGGAAGCTGGTGTCGCACCAAATGTTGTTACTTACAACACCGTGATTGATGGGCTGGGGATGAGCGGAAGGTATGATGAGGCATTTCTGTTTAAAGAAAAGATGGTAGAAAGAGGTGTGGAACCAACTCTTATCACGTATAGTATTCTTGTCAAGGGTTTGACCAAGGCTAAGAGGATTGGTGATGCCTATTGTGTCGTGAAGGAAATGACAGAGAAAGGGTTTCCTCCTAATGTTATTGTATATAATAATTTGATTGATGGTTTAATCGAGGCTGGAAGTTTGAACAAAGCTATCGAGATAAAGGATGACATGGTTTCAAAGGGGTTGTCTCTCACATCGTCGACATATAATACTCTCATAAAGGGATACTGCAATAGCGGTCAAGCAGATATTGCAGAGCGTCTCCTGAAGGAAATGTTGTCGATCGGTTCAACTGTAAATCAGGGTTCTTTTACATCTGTAATTTGCTTGTTGTGCAGTCATCATATGTTTGACTCAGCACTTCGTTTTGTTGGAGAGATGCTACTGCGTAACATGAGCCCTGGTGGTGGAGTACTTACTATGTTGATTTCTGGTCTCTGTAAGCATGGGAAACACTCAGAGGCAGTAGGACTTTGGTTTAAATTTCTGAATAAAGGTATTGTAGTAGACACAAAGACTTCGAATGCTTTGCTTCATGGACTCTGTGAAGCAGGGAAGCTGGAGGAAGCTTTCAGGATTCAAAAAGAGATACTAGGGCGTGATTTTGAAATGGATAATATTTCTTATAACACATTGATTTCTGGATGTTTCAGAAAGAGGAAATTGGATGAAGCTTTTGGGTTCATGGATGAAATGGTTAAGAGAGGACTTAAGCCTGACAATTATACTTACAACATGTTGATCCACGGGCTGTTTAATATGAATAAATTTGAGGAGGCCATACGATTTTGGGGTGATTGTAAACGGAATGGTATGCTTCCAGATGTTTATACTTATTCAGTGATGATAGATGGATGTTGTAAAGCTGAAAGAACAGAAGAGGGTCAGAAATTGTTTGATGAGATGATAAGCAAGAACGTGCAGCCAAATACTGTTGTTTACAATCATCTAATCGGAGCATATTGTAGAAGAGGGAGGGTATCATTGGCCGTGGAACTCCGTGAAGATATGAGACACAAAAGAATTTTACCTAATTGTGCTACATATACTTCACTAATACAGGGGATGTCAATCATTAGCCTTGTTGAGGAGGCAAAACTCCTCCTCGAGGAGATGAGGGAGGAGGGTTTGGAACCGAATGTCTTTCATTATACAGCACTTATTGACGGATATGGTAAATTGGGTCAGATGGTCAAAGTTGAATGTCTTTTGCATGAGATGCATTCGAAGAACATACTCCCAAACAAGATTACATATACCGTGATGATTGGTGGGTATGCCAGAGATGGGAATGTAACAGAAGCTTCTAGGCTTCTTAATGAGATGAGGGAAAAAGGAATTGTTCCAGATTCTATCACATACAAAGAATTTATATATGGATATCTTAAGCAGGGAGGTGTTTTGCAAGCTTTTGAAGGCTCTGACGAAGAAAATTATGCAGCAATCATTGAAGGATGGAAAAAACTCATACAGTAGTAGCTGATGAATAAGTATAAGAAAAGGTTTCGATTCTTGTTCTCAGTGACCCTGTTAGTTAGTTGCTCTGATTGCTTCAGATAATTAATGGGAATTGTTCTGATCTTGTGCATCCTGATGCTTAATCATGCAGTTGGAAAATTGAGAACCAGTGGTGTTCTCAGTTTTGATGGTCCTATTCATGTCCGGGATTTGCATCTTCTACTTAAAGGAACACATTAGCATGGAGTTACTTGGTAAATGCATATGGTCCATTGCATCCTACAAGAAGTTTAGTTTGTTCTACTTGATGCTCCGGCCACACTCATTTTAGCAGCTTTGAGAGAAAAGTCGTTTCTTTTGGCAGCATAGGCTTGTAGGGTCTACGATTACAAGTCCACATTACTGGTGCTCCTCAGGTTTAAGAATCGAGTGCCAAAGAATCGAGTCCATGTTGCAAGATTCTGGATCACAGCAGGCCCTTGAGACAGCAGTCCTGAGAAGACTATATACTGGTACAATAATATATATATACACAGTATATTGCATCTTACAATTCTATGCTTTCAAGTTTAATGGTACAACATATTATTAGGATTCTTTGATCGGTTTTTTATTTTATTCTTTTGATACTGTTCGTTGAGTCATAAGCACTTACCCTTGTGTTACACCCTTTTCTTTTTTTTACAGATTCGATGAAATGTAACACTTGATGGACAGTGAGTTAAAAGCTTAAACATGGACATCAATGGCAGCTATTCAAGTTTTCATAGCATAAGCACGAGACTGGACCAAATGGCTACTCTTTTTCCAGGTCACATACATGTAAATACTCCTTTTTATAATTCTTCTTCTTCTTCTTTTGCCATCTGTTTACCTGAAAGTATTGATTTCCCTCTCAGAGAGCTTCAGCCAGCTATCATCGGAGTAGTTTAGAACTAATTCTAGCTTGACACGTAGCCGGCCGACTGGTACCGGAAAATATTTCTCAAGATGTGCAGAATTTTTGCCCACGGAAAATTTTCAACACCGTATAGTAAAAGAGACTCAGTTGGGTTATTGCTGTTTCTTTTTTCTTATATAAATTTTTTTATTCATTTTTTTTTTCTCTTACAAAAGTGAAAAAATATTATTTTCGATGTACATGAAAGTAAAACAGTATAAAGAAAACAAGAAATCAAAATTCCCTAATTCAACCTGATACTATTATATCTCGTAACAGTTTCAGCTATTCTAACTTGGTAAACTTTTAGGGGTCTGAAGGGGCCGATATTTTAAGAAATTATGATTCTGGTTTAGATGGATAATCGACTAAACTAGTCATATTCAGCATAGAAGAAGATGAAAGTTGAGAGACCTTTCAAAAGTTTATCAAGTTTTGGTATTTTGAGAGCCGATTACCCGAAAAGCTGGTATCTTTGAGACATGAAAATACATTAAAAAGAAGCACCGGCTTTTAGTGAAAAAGAACAAGGAATCATATAGATACCAAACAGCTCGCACGTGGCTATGGACCATTCTTACTCTTGACATCAAAACACACAACTACATGTCCGTATCTAAAGTTCCATAGATTCTAGGTTCTTCTTTTTCATCTCAAATTTTTTATTTATAATAAAAATAACCTGTGGATGAAATTATACTAGATTCCATATTTTTTTTATTTATAAGAAATTTTTGTGAAGTGAAAGAGGTAAAGTCACTTGTCAATGGAAAGTACATTTCATTTTCATCCAGCTTTCATGGCCCCTTTTTTACCAATTGAGATCCAGCAATATAGACCACATGACATGATCTACAGTCTAAAATTAATGTCTACATATTCACTGTATATATGCATAGTATGGCATATAGTATCATTGATAATATATCAACTACATTCCGTACAGTTCGGACGTGCAAATTTAATCTTAGTTTGAAAACAAGTGGGCTTCACTTAATTCTCACGCGAAAATGAAGAAACAGAGTTTTAAAACAGAAAAAGCTTTAGTTTGGTTAAAAAAAATATCCAAAATCAAAATCAAAATTGTATCGAACCAAATAAGAAAAAACAAAAAATAGCTAGAGTTTTTTTTAAAATAAAAATAAAAAAATTAAGAGTACTATATTGGATTAGAACTCGAACCAAAGTTGAAACGGTGATATATAACAATCTATAATAAGTTCAGTTTTGTTTTTGTTCCGTTTCTCTTAAGTCCGAAAACTCGAACTAAACCAAAATCTAGATCAAATGTGAGAGTACGTAATTCAAGAATCTATATTTTCTGTTTTTATTTCGAACTAGTAATTATTAGATTCCTTCATAATTTATATGTCGCATACATAGGATAGAGCATATACAAAGACTACTTTGTATATATATATATATTTTTTTTTAATTCATAAAAACCAACGATCAGGAAGAAAACGATCTATGATTTAAAGTATTCTTTCTAGGAATTGCCTTTTAATTGTTAGGCAATGTACAACGAAAGATTGCGAAAGCTTAAAATTTCCACAATATCAAAATTGGACGGTTAGACTAATATAGTCACTATAAGTTTCCATCCCTTTAAAATGTACCGATCAACAAATGAAGCTTTTTCGTTTAATGTTAGATAAACTTAGACTTATACCAAACTTTTTACAGCTATACCAAACTTCTTACACCTACTCTTTTTACACGTGTGTATGTATAGATGTGTGCATATAAATATGGTAAGAAAGGAGTGAATAGAGCAATTCACAAACCAAACACTTCATACCACATATCAAGCACACTCATAGTCTCATGGCTACTAAATTCATCATCCTCACTCAAGTCCACCGCCCCAAAACTTCAATTTCAACCCGAAAACCTCCTCCATGCAACCGAAACAAGCCCCGGCCATCCAAATCCATAAACGAGAACATATTGAACAACGATTTTCCTGGCAAAGCGCTAACGGAAATCTACCATAATAACCAAAACTCACTACTATTTATTGAAAATCAGTCGGCAAAAGAAGAGGAGAGGAGTCGACAAGAACACGAGAAGGTGTCGTCGTACTGCAGCCGCAAAGACGGTAAGTCGATAAGCGCAGGGAAATACGAAGATTTGAGACGTGAAGTTGCTCGATTAAGCTTGTTGTGGTACATGAAATGTTCCATAAGTTTTATACTAAGGAAGGCAAGAGCGTTTTACAATGAGTTTTGTTGCGATACTTATGTTGCGAATAGCACTATGGTTGTGGCCGATCCATATTTTTCTGTTCCGGTTTTACCCTTCGATAATTAATTAATATCTCCATTTAAAGTGTCTACGTGATTAAAAGTTGTATTTCGCTTTGTTGTGTTTTAATGTGTAATTGTACGTCCACATATATGTGTGTAATTGTGTAAACAGACGTCAATCTATGTACTTAATGTTGTATTTAAATTAATTCCGTGCGATGTTCAAAAAAAATAAAAATTAATTCCGTGCAGCTGTGTTTCGACGTACGTACTATCATCAAAAATACTCCTATCGAATAAATATCGGATAAAGTAGCTACGGCTAAACAGTTTTTTTTTTTTTTTTTTTTTCGTATGAGCTAGACTATTATTCTGAATATTTCGGAATATGAAAAAGTTACCATATTTTTTTTGTACATATTTTAAAATTTTAATTTTAATAGTGTTATAAACTTTAAATATGTATCACATATAAATTTATATCCGTCGAAAATTCCATCAGAATTATTTTTATTTTCTTAAAGAACTAAATTTATGATTTTAAATAAAGAATTAAGAAAAAAGATTATGGTCGATGTGGAAATTAACATATCTTGTGTGATCAAGTTTACAGTGTTTTTTTTATTTTAAAAGTTTACAGTATTTTCTCATAACACATGACGTTAAAATACATTTCATGAATATTATTTTTTGTTCGACAACTACATTTCATGAATAATATTTGACCAATTACATGGAATTCTGATATACTACAGAACCTTAATTATAGCTCCCGAGTCCCGAGTATATTCCACTAACTTTGAACTTGATCATAAAAAAACTCAAAAAAAGCTAATTAGGACTTGTTTGTATACAGAGAGAGAGAGAGAGGCTAGTTAATACTGTTGCATATACTGAGTATGTATTAATTTATGTTGTACGTACGAATAGTAGAACAACTGTTCATGCATGCAGAATCACATGTATAACGTTGTAATTATATTATTAAATTTCATGAGAAGGACCACACATTATTAATACATATATATGGTCCTCTACACAATTCATAAATGTTTTTGCACCGTTATATATGGTAACTTATGTTGACTCTTACCTATTCAATACGAATTACATGTTCCTCTTCGTTGCTTCTAGAACTATATATATATAATGATGTTGATAAACTGATAACAATTAATGGTTGACAAAAAAAAAAGAGACTGATCATGATGACCGCAATGCTCATATGATCATTGATCACCAGAGGTTAGTTAGTAATTTATATTGACAGTGATGCATACAACTGGTGATTAGCCTTACTCATGTTGATTCTTACGATGATAGCGATTGAAAGATGATGATTAGTCTAAGTCATGTTGTTGTTGATGATGATGAAAATTAGGTGGCCCGACCCAAAGGCTAGGCTATGGCCTTACACCATTCTTTTTTTTTTTAGTTTTTGATGGATCACAAAATTAGTTTTAAGTTAATAAGTTATAAGATTTTAATTTTTAAATTTGAAACTCATTTTTTACAAGGCCACAAAAAAAAAAAATTTATCCTTTTTTATATCAAATTATTTTATTTCTTTTTTCCAATGATTTTCAAATTAAATTTGAATTATGTCTTAAAACTTTTAAATTTTATATTTTACAAAGACCACCTTTTTTTCTCTTATTTCGGACCACTAATTTTGTTGGGCCGGACCTGGAATTAGGATTCGATTTTCTTGTTTTCACCAAATTATCTATGTACTATGGCTAATTTGTTATTTATATATGTGTGATTTCACAAATTATCTACGTACTATGGCTAATTTGTTCTTGTTCTTGTGCTTGAGTTCTTTTTTGTATGATTCTTACTTGTTCAGATCGAATAAACTCACGGGTATTACTATCAAGGATAGTGTCTAAATTTGTTAACAATATTCTATTTTTCTCCTGCATTTCTTTTAAGGCTAATTTTTTTGCTTGATTTTGCAAACGGAATTGAGCCCTCTCATAACTCTTACCTCTAGTTGTTGCATTTTCTTTTAATAAATCAAGAATTTGGTTATTTGATGAAACCAAAGTGTCGAGAGATGAGTTATTACCTTCATCAATTTTCCTCTTAAGTTTTGCCTTCTTCGATCCACTGGGTCGTTGTGATGAATTTGATCCACCATCATCACTACTTAAGTTGATTGAAAATGAAAACAATCCTGGAGATTGTGATGTTGGAGAACCGACAATATCGCTTTCGGTATTAGGAGTATTTGAAATACTGATGTTGACATTGTCAGTAAATTTTGGGATATCCTTCATCAAATTCCACACATGATCAAACTTAAAACTTTTTTTTAGTTTTGGATCTTGTACTAAAAGTTTTTTTCGCTTTTTCCATCTGCAAAATATTGGTTATTACTACCAATCAGATCTTGTGATATCTTTGTTAAATATATAAACCAATAACATTTATAAATGGAGTAGGAAACAAGTTTACTTACAATATCAGATTCGGACGCACCACTTAGATGCATCTTCTCCACTTGGTTTATGCAGCTCTTCAAATTTCTAACAGCATATGTGATAGTATTCATCCTACACTCTAAAGACCAGATGCTTCTAATTTCCCAACTCTCATTTTTTTTTCGTTGTAACTTTCATATATATTTTCCCATAACTTTCTCAGAGATTGGTTATTACTAACAATCAAATCTTGTGATATCTCTAGATACACAATACATAACAACTCATCCTCATTTTGATTGTATGATGAGCCTCTACTTTTTTCCATAGTTTCTCTTTAGAAAACAAGGAGTTGATTGAAGTGTGAATTATTTCTTGATCGAAAGTCTATTACTTATACACAAAAATGGGTAGATAAAGTTTTAAATGAATGGTCATGAACAAATGTGATATAATGAATGGCCAAGATCAATTTCTCAAGATTTTCTTATATGATAATGTTGGAAAAGTGAGATTTGTTGGATAAGATTTTCATTCAACCGTTGATGATAGATGCAATCTAATGAATGACTATAAAAGTGAGATATGTAGGATAAGATTTTCAAGATTTTCTTATCTTCTTAGATAATAATATTTTTATAGATAAAAGTGAGATATGTTGGATAAGATTTCAAGATTTTCGTATCTTCTTAGATAATAATATTTTTCTAGATAAAAGTGAGATATGTTGGATAAGATTTTTAAGATTTTTGTATTTTCTTAGATAATAATATTTTTATCTATAAAAATACACATAAAAATACTCAATTTGTTTCTCAACAACAATCGTCTTATTCACCAACTCACTCAAGAAACCGATCACGTAAGTCATCGAGGCTCTGTTTTCAATCATGCAGTTATACACCGTGATAGAGAAAATGTTCACTGTAATTTGTTCAATGATTATTTTTCTAATAATCTTGTGTATGGTGAAAGAGAGTTCTGTCGTCGGTTTCGAATGTCACAAAGGTTATTTCTTCGAATTGTTGATACTGTTAAACATCATGACAACTACTTCACTCAACGACGTGTTGCATCCGGTAGAATGGGTTTATCAACCCTGCAAAAAGTTACTGCTGCTATTCGGATTATGGCGTATGGTATGCATGTTGATGCCACAGACGAATACATCAAAATAGGGGAGTCTACAGCAATTGAATGCATGAAGAGATTTTATCGTGCAGTTATAGAAGTATTTTCTGAATGGTATCTCAGATCACCAACATTAGAAGACGTTGCCATGCTTCTCTATGTCGGTCAACAACGTGGATTTCCTGGAATGCTGGGTAGTCTAGATTGTATGCACTGGAAGTGGAAATATTGTCCAACCGCATGGGCATGATAATTTACAGGTCGTAGCGGATCACCCACAGTCATTCTGGAAGCAGTCGCGGATTACGATCTATGGATATGGCATGCCTATTTTGGTATGCCTGGCAGCAACAACGACATTAATGTTTTGAAGTCATCTGATTTATTTTCAAAGCTTGCCCAAGGTACCGCTCCTCCAACTAATTATATTATTCAGGGCAAAGAATATAACATGGGTTATTATCTAGCTGATGGTATTTATCCAAAATGGTCAACGATTTTTCAAACTATAAGCAATCCCTAAGGTCCGAAGAAAAAATTGTTTGCAGCAAGACAAGAATCATGTCGGAAAGATGTTGAACGTGCATTTGGAGTTCTTCAATCCAAGTTTGCTATCATAGCAGGATCATCACGTTATTGGAAGAAAGATGTATTAAATGATATCATGACAGCATGCATTATACTACATAACATGATAATTGAAGATGAACTTGATATCAATGCACTAATTAGAGATCCAAGATCAATGCCAAAGATAACAGTTGAAATGACAATATATGAAAATGTTCGATTTCAAGAATTTCTAGCTCGTAATCTACAAATAACAAAATAAAGAGAATCATTTAGCACTTCGGATTGCATTGATTGATCATATATGGGAGTATTATGGAAATAGTTTTATTGAGTAATTTGGTATTTATTGTAATTTATAATTTAGATTGTGTATTTTTGTTTTAGTGTTATGTAATTTTTATATTTTGATGTAATGTTTTATTAATTAATATTGATTGTAATATTTCAAATGTATGTTTTATAGATAGGTATAAAAGTTATAGGATTTTAATTAATTATGATTAATAGTGAGGACTATAATGCAAATAACAAAAAATTTGAAGTATTTTTTTGAAGTTTGTTTGTTTATTATTATTTTTTTTTTTTTTGTTAATCTGGGAAAATCCCAAGCCCTCTCGGGCCAAGATTAGTAAACCAGAGGTCCAACACGCCGGTGCACGCCTACAATATGTTAAGCAGAGCATTGGTGGCCAAGGAGACTCCAACCCAGGGGGGAGGGCACATACCCATCCCAACAAATATTGCTACTACCACTGGACCAAGAGCTCTTGGTTTTTTGAAGTTTGTTTTTGGAGACAAAATAAAAACACTTTAAATTTGAAGTGTGCCATACTTAAAAAATGAAGAGTCTATTGGAGATGGTCTAAATAAGAAACTGGATTTCAGTAGGTTAGACAAATTAGTATTCAGTTGACGTGAAAATGATTAGTTTTAAACTTTTTATGTATTCAAGCATTTAATGGACAAGAACAAATGGGGAAGAAAAGGAAAATTATTTATATAAAAAAATAGTAATATCCTAAAGCCCAATTGGTCTCAAACCGATTTTTATTTAGACCAAAACTTCAAAACTGGGCTGATCAGCCCATATACAAATTTCCAGATAGGTAGAGTAATGTCGCATTATTTCTGCAAGACCATGAAGTTCGAATTTTATTTACCCTTTTTTACCGTTTAAACCGACTGGACAAAACTTTTTTTTACACAGCAATGGACAATTGAATTTACTATCCTGTCAACCAAAACCTGCACTTTCATATCAATCATTATTATGTCATCAAAGCTGTTTTGTTGTCATGTTTTTTTTAATGTTGGATAATGCTTTACATATTATAGTCTGATAATGTTTGATCTCGTAAGCCCTATAATCATATAAATGCATTAAGTCAAACAGTTTATATGATTAGAATTGTACTCTATCTTTGGTATAATTGGGTCTTCTAGACAAAAGCTTTATACTAACTCTTGCTCATCAATAGAACATAATGCTCATTTTGCGATTCTGCCTTCTTTTATCAATTTTACAATTAATAAAAAGAATTATTTTGTTTTCAGCTATTTTATAATTCACGAATTTATTGATAAACAAAAGTTCCATCATTCCACCGATCTTATATAGATATTTTTTTGATAATTATATAATGTTACCAATCGAACTTATCTACTGTGTATAATATTAAAATTTTGGCCAACAAACAAAAAATAATTTTAAATTTCAGTTTTTGTAGACACTGGAATTAAAATCTAGCCACCATCCAGAGGCAAACTTTTCGATTATTAATTTAAACCTATCTAGTTGGATCATATATAAAGTTATGTTCCTATTATGTTTTTAGTTAATTATCTAATAATCATGTGTTTAGCTTAACTGGCTTCACATCTACTATATAAAAGACAACTCTCTCCAGCTACTTGTCACGTCAGCACTAGAGAGAGAGAGTGACACGTGGCACTTCAAAAAAAAAAAAAAAAAATCTCTCTTCATCAATTTCCTCATGAACGAACGGATCTTCTTCGCCTAAACAAAACCCCTTTCTCCACAAGTGAATCAGTGAAACCCCCAAATTTGTTCTCCTCCTTTGTATTTCCAGATTGAATATTTATGGATTCGTTAATGGAGGCCTTTTGCTCGGTTTCCGTGGAGGAAGCGACGACTGCTTATAAAGAGGCAGGCGGAGATCTGAACAAAGCCGCTGAGATTTTGTCGGATCTGGTTGAAATCGGCGATGATCCGCCTACGAGTTCCGTCTCGAGTGGGTCTTCGGGTCTGGAAACCGGGTCTACGTCTGAGTACGGGGCTGGGTCAAGCTCGAGCTGCAGCGAAGACCTCACGAGAGAGAGATGGCATAAGGGAAACAAGCAGAATAGAGTTATTGCTGCCACAGGGATGGTGTCTTCTGTGATTGGGAAGGATTACTTGAAGCCGAACCCTGTGAAGAAATAGTTTCCTTTTGTCGAAAGCTTTAAAGAGCTCTGTAGGAACGGGAAAAAAGCTGCGGATAGAGAGAAAGTCGAACAGTTTCTAAATTCAATGCTTGGAGATGATTGCGATTTTAGCATGGTTGTTGTTAGAGATGTCATGTGTGAGTATTTCTTCTTCTTCTTCAGTTAGTTTCTCCCTCGTATAAGATTTATGTGGAACGGTATAGTTATAGGATTACGGTATAGTATCAGCTTACTGAAGAGAAAGCTGAGTGGATTATCTGTTTTGTCGGTTTTAGCCAAGACCTCCACTCCGATTTGCTGTTCAAAGTACGTTTTCATGATGTTTCGGTTTATGTTAAATTATAGCTCTTTTGATTCGCACGTATAACTCTGATTTGTCGTATCTTTCATTTTACTCTGACTCAGGCCGCAAGACAAGCACGTTGGCTTCAAGATCAAGGCAAGAATCACTATTTCGTGGAAAGCAAGTTGAGAAAAATTTCAGGTGACTTTAAATTGCAGTAAAATTCTTATGGCTTTATGACCCGCATCAGACTTTGTAAACCTCATATCAAACTGGAGACATGTCGTGCTATTATGTATCTATGATTTTACAGAGATTTTATTGCTCTTCAGATTTTTAATTTACTGTTGTTCTGGTTGCAGCCTTCTGTGCAGCGCATGAGCCAGCAGGCCCAGCACTGCAAGCGATTGGCCTCAGATTCTGCTCTGGCTTCAGCCTACCACGGTTGACAAATCGAAGCATCCCTCTCTTAATCACTTGGCAGGCCATCGTCTATGAGCTGTGGAAAGAAAGAATTCAACGTTCTCACTTGGATACAACTCTTCCAATCTCTGGCATTGTAAAAAGATTGAATACTTGCTCCGAAACAGAGCTTTAACTCTTGATACGAAAGGTTCGAAATGGGACTATGGGAGGAATCTTTTGTTTCGATGTAAAGTTACCCTATAGCTTAATAGATTTCGATTCTTCCCTATGTGAAAGGGTTTTGATGGGCTCTGTCTATCCGTTTCTTTCCTTTTTGTTAGTTGTGGTTCTTATTCAATTCTCTTTGGTAAACATATTTTAATTAAGAACCCTTTCATTTAAAAAAAAAAAAAAATTCATTTTTTGTAACTTCAATAAGAAATTTTTTGATCAACAGCTGAGGGAGTTCTTATGTTTAACGAGTAAGTTTTTAAATGTTAAGCAAATCCAACTTAACTACTATCTGGTTATAGCTCATTTCCTATGTTGGGGTAGTGGATAAAAATGGGAAGGATTGAATTATTCTGCTGTGGTAATTCAACATTTTACCAAAGCAATCAAGGCAAACATTTTTACTTAATTCAATCTATTTGCTGATTATCGCTGAGACATATATTTTGGTTATATTATTTGTTCTCGATATTTGGATCTAAGAGTTTTGAATAAATTTTCCGGATATCTGGTGCTCCATGTCCACTAGACTTGGCGTAAAACATAATCATATGTGATTATGAAGCTTAAAAAGGTTTGAAACACATTTCAAAGACGAGCACTTAGATGGATAGAAAAACATCGATAAAAAATTTATAGTCCTAAAATATAAATATTATGAAAATTAAAAATGGTTATTATATTACGAGATATACAATATATATTCTATGAAAATAAACTTATATACAAAAGAAGCATTAAAACACTAAGAACAAATATATATATAGAAAAATCTGCGCGTATGCGCGGGTATTCACCTAGTAATTAATAATGTTAGTTGATGGTGTTTCTTGGAACAACCCACATGGAATGTTCCTATATTTCCACTGATACAGTGTTACAAGTTGCAGACATCTTTAAAATAGAGATAAAAATTATTGTTTTCATTCTCATATAATTGGTTTCTTTCAAATTAACCCTTAAGTTGTGATTTATGCTAAAACTTCCACAACTTTATAAAAGTATTAGCTACTCCCTTGGTCTTCCTTGCTCTATTTAAAGAAAAATTCTTCCTCTTCCTAATCAGAACTTTGGTGGAATTAGCATCAAATTAGCAAGTGGTGCTAATTTAGCAAATGAGCTTGGACCAATCTCGCCTATAAAATTTTGTTTTTTTGTATCTAAAATAAAATAAGCATTACTCACCAAATTATAGCAAATGTAATGCTTATTTTAAACTAGAAATTATAGATGGTGTTATAATGTCTTCATATGCACAAACCGTTGTGCTATCATGTTTGGTTATGTTTTTTTATAGTATTTAACAGATTGTTTTAATTCCAAATTGATAATTCGGATGAAATTAAACATCTATAATGTTTAAAACATAGGGTGATTTAGGTAGATAACCTTGGATAATTAAAAAATTAGGTAAATAACACTGAATACTTTAAAATTAGTTTCTTTCTCTTACTGCATATAATTTCTGACGAAAATGCCCCTATAGGTTAATAAAATGAACAAATGACTGCATTAAACGCTAACTTAGATATCTGACGAACTAACGAAATCACGTTTATAGATAACCATGTTATACAACTAGATACCAAAGATGACTTAGATATCTGACGACCTAACGAAATAACGTTTATAGATAACTATGTTATACAACTAGTAACTAGATATAACTTAGATATCTAATGAACTAACGAAATCGCGTTTATAGATAACCATGTTATACAACTAGATACCAGAGATAACTTAGATATATGACGAACTTAAATCCTAAACACTAAATCCTAAACCATAATCATAAACTATAAACCCTAAACCCTTAAATCATGAACTCTAAACCATAACACAGTAACACCCCCTCTCCAAACCCTTAAATCCTGAACTCATAAACTATAAACTCTAAACTTTTAAATCATGAACCCTAAAACAATTAATAAATCATAACCCTAAACCAAAAACACTAAACCATAAAATCATAAACCATAAACTTGAACATTGAACCCTAACCTCATATTAATGTATAGAGAAGTTATATACTCACTCTGTTTCATAAAAAGTGTCATTTTAACACTTTGTTTTTGTTTCACAAACAGTGTCAATTTGTATTTTCAATGCAAAACTTTTATTAAAAATCCAGTTTTAACTCTAGTGTTTTAATGTATTAATTAGAAAGAGAAATTTTGTTTAGTGTATTTATAAAGGGTAAAATAAAATTTTATTAGTTTTTTAATATATGTGAAATATGTCAAAATGACACTCTTTGTGAAACAGATGGAGTATGAATTATTGATATTCGGATAACAATTTCAACTAAAAAATATGTGGATAACTATATACGAATAACAATGTTATCATCCAAACCAAGTAGATATGAGGGGTTTACATGACATTTGCATTGTGAACAGTATATGTGAACAGTGGCCAAACTAAAAAATTAATTTTCAGAGTATTGAGGGCTATCCAGTGGTATTACCCTAAAACATACTGGACTTAACTGGTATATCGACCCAATAGTTTAATAGTAGAATAGTTGAATGATCGAATAAAGAAAAAAAACTGAACATATAAAATTTATGTGGAATAATCATACCAAATTAAAAAGTTAAGTTTTGTTTTTTCTAGTTATATTTTTAGTTTGTTCGTAGTATTAAATATAAACACTCTTCAAAAACGTAAAAATATAAAAATTTGATGAATATTCTAAATAATGAAAATAACAAAATCATATTTTTAAACATGAAAAAATGGTATACCATATATTTATTACAACTATCACTATATTGGACCGCATTATTTTGTGATTGGATTAAACCTGCGATTGGATAATCATCAATTCTTGAGAGGTATATAACGACCAATCGCTATTGAGCTTGGACCATTTTTTTTTTTTTTTGTATCTAAACAAGTAACAGATGCTTGCGATTGGATAATCACAAACTTGTCTAAATTAAACCTGCCATTGGATAATCATCAATTCTGATTGCGATTGGATAATCATCAATTAACAGATGCTTGCGATTGGATAATCATCAATCTAACAGATGCTTGCGATTGGATAATCATCTAAAACAATTAGTAACAGATGCTTGCGATTGGATAATCATCAATTCTGATTGGATTGAACCTGCGATTGGATAATCACAAACTTGTCTAAATTAATAATGTAACGATTCAGTATTGGGCTATTTGTACATAGTTGGCCAACTAATCTAATATATTAAAACAGAGTGCTATTTTGTGTCCAAACAGAAAAAAATAAAAATAAATGTATTCTTATCCTGGATAACTTTTAAACTTTAGATTTTTGTGGATAACTATTATCTGTTTCCAAACAGTTGAATTTTGTTCAATTAAAAATTCATTTAATTAATCTGATTCAATTAAAAAATTATTTATTTAATTAATTAATCTCATTTTATATATATTAATTAAAATTTTATAATCCGTGAAAAAAAAAACTAAAAACGAAAAATTGGAAAACAAAATTAGATCATCTTTGTAAATGAATAATATACAAATGTAGAAATAAAGTTTTCGTTGAAAAAAATATATACATTGAAAAAAAAAATTTGGTGGAGTAGATGGAGTAAATAGTTTTGGAAGCAATTATTGGACTTTAAATTTTTAGTGTGTAATTGACATACTACCAAATTATTTATATAGATGTGAGAAATAAGAATTCTTTTTTAGTAATTCATTGTTTAATTTCCTTAATCTAAATTAAAAAACTAAGTTTTTGTTTTCTTTTTTTAATTAACGTAGCATTTTAGTATAAATTTAAATTTTTCTATTTGTCTTTTTATTAAGTAACTTTAGCTTTTAGGATTATGAGTCGGTTATTCATTTTTTCGAATTTTTAAGTTTAAAAATAATTTCCTTAATCTAAATGAAAAAAAACTATTTTTTTGTTTTTCCTTTTCTAGTTAACTTTTTATTTTAGGATAAATTTAAATTTTCTATTTTTCTTTGAATTTAGTAACTTTAGCTTTTAAGATTATGAATCGGTTATTAATTTTTTTGAATTTTTATTAATTTTCCATCATTAATATTTGATTTTTCTTTTTTTTTATTAACTTTGGCTTTTAAGATAATTTATATTTTCTATTTTTTTTTTTAGTAAACTTATTTTTTTAGGGTATCAATTATAAATTTAATATATATTTTTTTGAAATTTTTTTTTTACATATGTCAGAATCTGATCGATTGATTTGATACGTATCACGATCAGGTAAGTTAGCAATTTTGAAACATTCAATTTTATATAATAAAATATAATATTTTATTGAAGAAATCATAAAGAGATTATAGTTAAAATTTGTACTTTATGATACTTTACCAACTGTAAACTGCAAGTTGTTGCAAGTTTGTAACACATTACCAACTTGTAAAGCTATACAATATATTATGATTTTTTTTTTGAAGTCAAACTATTACGCTCTTAAGTGGATTTTTAACCATAGTCATTAGGAGCATCATTCGACTAATATTATATCAAAAAGCCATATAGCACGTATTACATCAATCATGTTTAATTTGTGGAACCAAAGATACTAGTAAAGTATGAAAACATTAATAGAGCTGAAACAACATTCATTTAACCGGTTAAGATATCAATACTTAGATTGCAAAGCATTTTTAATGGTCAATGGATCTGAAGACAAAATCATTTTACTTTGAGACATGCAACCGCTATGTAATTAATTCAACAAACAACAAATTACACCAAATGGGGAATATGTGGATTTGAACTATTCAACTAATCATTTGGTTAGCAAAACACAGTTTGATTTAACTGTGCATGAATACACAAGATCAGCTACTCCAACCTTCATACGAGAATATCCCCAAATATGTTATTAATTCACAATTATGTTTTCATTACCACTTGCTAAATTGGTGTGATGATACGACAGATGATGATAATTCAGTTTTGGAGCCCACTAGCTTCGTTGATTGTGGTCTTATCTTGAAATGAGCCCTAATGATCAACTAGAAGAAGACCAGTTATATTGGTTGGACAAACTTTTCCATCTCATTGTCAATCTTAACTTCAATGTGACGTATTTAAATTCTTCTCTTCATCTATTGGTTATAATTATAAGCGGACAATAAATGTTATATTAAAAAAATCATTATATATGAAAAAATTGACAATCACAAACTAGCAAAAGTTATAAACAGATTCTCTGTGACTATCCTTTTCACCAAGAATTAAACAAATATAAGTATTCTATGGATAATAGAATATTAAATTAAAATTTATAGATCTACTATGTATCTAGTCATAAATTACTTATATTTTTATAAATTTAATAATTCACTTTTTATAATACTAGTTACGTACTTAAGAAACTTATTTTGATTTTTGTATTACCTCGGCCGTTTCGGTCCGGAAGATGATATAGGTGAAATGAAATTCAACATAAAATCTATCAAACAAATTTGTTGAGATCGTTGATCTTTAGAAAAATTGTAACGAGTGAATTTTGAATATAAAAACAAAAATCTTGGAACAGCCTAGCAATGGACTCCTATAAAAACATATGAGAGGAGCACGAACAAGAGATCCGCAATCCATCTCACATAAACACTTAAATTTTGTCAATCTCAGTTGTCTCCATATTTGAGTTCATCATTTCATTCTCATCATTGTGTTTTTTGTTTGGTTTAACATTAATCCAAAAGTTGTAGACCGAAACTCATTCATTTTGAAATCTCCAAAAAAAAGTTGTCTAAGAAGAAACTAAACAAAAAGATTTAAAGATGCACAACCTTTAAAGGGCCCGAGAACTCGCCAATAACCTTAAACTCACTTGATCATTCTGATCATTGTTTACTTTAACGAAAACTGATTTTAACGAAAATAGCTATTTCATTCTTAGTCCTACACAAACGTTTACGTAAAATCATAATGTAAAATAGCTATTTCATTCTCAATACCCACATAACAGTAAAAATTGACGGAAATAGTTTTCAACCGTGTTACAAGAAGGTAAAACATGATTTGTAAATTTGTCATGTTGGCTTTTCAGCTTCGTTCGTTCTCCATCGTTATTCGACTCCTAACTCCAATGATCGAGTGGGAGTGAAATACACGCGCCGGTTGTGAGCGTGGAGGTGAAACTAAACACAGACGCAAATAGAATCAACCACATGTCGAATTTTAGAATTTATAAAAGTTACTTTTCTAATAACTAAGGACTTAGCTCAACAGCTGTGTGGGGACCTCTGCAAGAAGCATCCCACCGTCAATCACGTGTTACATCACACTCCATCTACCGACACGTGTCATCGATCCAAAACGCTCATTCTCCAATCATCATATGCTTCGCTCCTCCCGCCGATAATAAATTATAAAATGGTTAATTAATATTTAGTTCAAATAATTATTGTTTTTCTTGGTTCAGCGATTAGAATACTATTGACCATTTGAGCTGCAATTACAATTTACAAGTCACCGGAATCTGTTTTGGGGAAACAAAATTGAAAATACTCTTTGTTTCACAGTTGTCACGAATTTAATTTTTATTTATTTATATAGTTTAATCTTAGATACCACCACCCTGGAATATGTTATAAAATAAAACATGATTTGTTATTAAAAACAAATCAAGATTTAAATGGGGCATGTTGCTTCCACTTAATCATTGATAAATGAGACATGAACCATAATCATATGGCATGTTAGTGATTAGTGATACCTTTTCCAATGTTGCCGAACAAAGGATATTACTTGCTCTACTATGTTTCATTAGATTTATATAAGAAACATATGACATTAGTTTTGCGAATGTTTTACTCAATCGTTTTCATTACATCGACCTATATCATTTGATATATATTCTACAGAAAATTATAAATATTGAAGCTAAAGGGTCTCTATGAACAAAATAACTAAACTTAGAAGTGTGATTCTATTTTCTGATCGGTCATTTCAAACATAGTTTCAACCCTATTTCTAAAAATCTCCGCCTAGCTCTCCAATTATTCCCAGACTAGTCGCTAAACCCATCCCATCCGCCTAGTTTTAAAAAAAAAAAATTATTACTTAACAAAAATCTTGAAAAGTTCTAATTTGGTTTTACTATATTGTTAGAAAGTCATTAAAAGTTATTAAAAGTTCAAAAATATCATTAAAAGTCATAAATTTATAAATTAATATGTTAAAAAAATCATGAATTAATATGTTAAAAAGTCAATAAAAGTCCAAAAACTAGTCCCTGATTAATTCCCGATTAATCTTCGATTTTTGGGTTAGGCGCTAGGCCCAACCCGACCGCCCGACTAGTGCCTAGCGCAATTTAGAACATTGGTTTCAACTATATTACTTCTCTACCAGCTTTAAATGTTTTTTTTGTTTGCTCGGTTACCAATTTTTTTTAGGGAAATTGCAGGCAATGACCATAAAAAAAATTATAATTAAGAGAGTAACCAAAAAAATAAGTCAACATAATATTCTCTGTATAATCTATATTAATACATTTATACCCTTCATACCACATATCACATACTGCAAACGCGACTCATCCTTGAGAAACCTCGATATCAACAACTACCACTCTTCTTCTTCTTCTTCTTCTTATACTTTGTGATCTTTCCTTCTTTATTTTTCTGGATATTTTTAACGAACTGGAGAATAGATGTATTGGGTTTGAGAGATCGATTTAATTCACTCGGTGATTGAGTTTACGACCGCTGCCTTCCGACTCGTTCACTGCAGCCTCTGCCGCCGTTGATCTCGATCTCCTCTGCCGTTGATTTCCTCCGCCGTCGATTTTCTCCTCCGCCGCAGCCTCTCTCCCAACGCTTCGTAAACCATTAATCAGAGGCTCTCTGATTGGCTCGAAACAAAAGAAGAAGAAGAAGAAGAAGAAGACGGCGATTGGAGTCCCGTGGAAGAAACAAAAGAAGAAGAAGAAGAAGAAGAAGAAGAACACGGCGATTGGAGTCCCGTGGTTGGATAATCAAGTATTGGTCACGCCATCGCTGAGTCCCTCAAACACCGCCTCGCCACTGAAGGTAAGTCCTCCGACGCCCTCGAATATTCTGTTCTTACACCAAGTTCGCCGCAAGATTTTGTTGTTCTCTATGGATGTGTAATGTCTCCCTGTTCCGTGATTTTTTTAGCTTCACATAGCCTGTCTATTTGGCTTTTATGATGGAGATTCTCTATCTGCGTTTCGTTAATTCGATTGTAGGTTATAGGTTTTTGGTATTGATTGGGATGAACTCAGAGAAGGTCCTCTCAACAATTGTGAAATTGGTTTTATTAGCTTCACGTAGATTGTCTATTTTATCTTTCATGGTGGAAGTTCTCTATTAGGCTTTCGTTAATTCTATTGTATGTTTTAGGTTTTTGTTAATTCGATGTTACAATTTTGTTAGTTCGATTATACCTCTTCGTTAGATGGTTTTGTTAGCTTCACGTATGTTTTAGGTTTTTGTTAAATCGAATGTAGCATAGTATGACTATGTTTTAATTCATTATACCTCTTCATATGTACATCTTCATTCATTATATCTATATATATATATATATATAGAATGTCTACATATCAATTTTTGTACTTTGTTTTTACTTTGTATGGAATGTCTATATATCATTTGATATTTGGAATTTTGTTACGTAAACGTTTTATTTTTTTGGTTAAATAGAAGTTCTATTTTTATTTTGATAAAAACATAGATGTGTTATGTTACGCATTTGTCTGTTTATTGAGGTTATGAACTTTGTTTGTTGTAAATTTATATATAGAAAATCTATTTCGTAGTCAGAGAGGAATGTATTGGCATATTGTAAATGACGGTTTAATATTTGTAATTTTGCTATTTTCTATTTGCTAATTTCATGTGTGTATAGAACGTATATTCTGAAGAAAACCCATATAGTGATTAGCTTCAGTGCATCGGATCCAAACTTCGTATCAAGTGGATTCTTCCTGTACATCGCTCTAACCAAGAAATTGAAAGCTGCTCCATCACCGGGACAACTGGACTCGGCTTTTCCGTTAACGGCGACCTCTTTCTCGAGCGAATCGAAAAGCTTCGCGTTAGTGGATTCAATGCTTTTCCGTCAAGTAACGCAATGACTTGTGGATTCTTGGCGATGAAACCTCCAGGAGGCACATTGACACAAAAACATGTTGGGGTCGTTGTCTTTTTTGTTGCCTTGTTAAAGAGAAGGGAGCGTCTATTTGTATAGAACGTCTATTAGTGTAGAACGTCTATTTGTATTGCACGTTTATTAGTGTAGAACGTCTATTTTTTATTTCAATATTGGAAACTAATTTATATGTGTATAGAACGTCTATTTTTGCAATTTGGTTGAGCCTTTTTCCTTTGTTATTGAGACTATTTTGCTATTTGTTATTGGTTGATGTTAGAGGGGAGTTCAGCACCCCCCGGTTTAACTCGGTTCGAATCGAGACCGGTGCGATCAATACCGGTTTACGACGATTCGGATAAGAGAAGATCAGGCCGAAGTCCGACTGGCCGGACTCAAAGCCCCAAAATCCGACGGGCCGAATTCGAGTCCCAAGTTAAGCCCATCACGGCCGAACCGACATTCTAAGTCCAACATGGGTCCAATCCGTTGCAACAGAGCGAGAACCGACCTCCGAGATATACGGAAGATTTCCTTATCTCGGAGAAAAATCCGGAATGTTTCCTTTTCCTAATCGAATTCGGAAAAAGGAAATATTCTTCCACGCCTGACTCAAGACCCTATAAATAGGGAGGAGGCAAACTCGTTCAAGATCCATCCACAATCATCGGAGAGACAGAAGAATATTGAGAGAGAGCTCCAAATCGCCGATCTCAAATTCTTTAGTTTCCTTAGTTTTTCATCAAACCTCTGTTGTAACGTCGAACTTAATCAATAAAAAAGATTCTGATCAAAGTTTCCTGTTTTACCCTCTTTTTGTGTGATTTCCGAATCAACAGTTGAGACTAATTGAGACTATTTTGCTATTTTCTTGAGACGATTTGAGTCTATTTTCCTTTGGTATGAAATGTCTATATTATCTTTGAACGCATCACTTTGTTTCACGTGATCTTCATTTCCTTTGGTATAGAAAGTCTAAAAATTGTTATGTCTGTGATAAAATAAAAAAATAGACTTGTTTTGTTATTGATAAAAATATACTTTCTACATTATTGGTGACGTTATTCGTGTATGCAAAACAGTGTTTTTTTGTACTAATATAAACTTGAACCAATTAACAGTATGCGAGTAGCGCAAAAAACCAAAAAAAATGGGATAAATATAAGTCTTGTCAAAAGATCATAATCAATAGTATATAGTCTTTCTATTTCTAACTCAGTTGAGGGTAAAATTGTCTGAGAGAAACACATTTTGTTACTTGCTTAATTTGTCTTTATCCATGGCTATTTTCTTCATAGATTATTGAAATTTGGTTATTTCACCAATTGTCCCTTTTTTTTAAACGGTTTAATACCAATTATAAAAGGTGATATATCAAACTCAAGTAATTTGGGAAAGTATTTAATTATTGCCAAATAATAATTATCGATTATTTTTGGTATGGGTGAGTGTGGAGTCAAAATCTCGGTCAGTAAATTGGGTCTAGTAAATCTATGGTAAAAAGGCTCAGTGAAGTCAAATAATTCAAACAAGGTCAAATGAGTAACGAGGTAACATGTCGAACTGAAATGGCCATCAGAGTGAACATTTATGGTCAAAGGAGATTAAATGTAAAACCGTTAGTCAACCCCGCCGAGACCAAAGACTCGCTCAAACCGGTGAGTTAAGTCGCCTAAACGTAACGGCCGAGACCTCGGACTTAAAAACCATTCATGGCGAATCAGGCGGAGTAAACATAGACGTTAAACACAATCTCGGAGTATAAAACAAAGATAAGGGCAAAGAGCCAAAGACCAGATTCCAACTCTCTACATCATTCTCAAGAATCTCAACTATAATTTATCTCTAAATTCAAACACTTGTTCTTTCTTTGTTATTGTTCTTGTAAATCTCTCATGAGAATCGAAACACTAATTCATCTTACTTTCCAAAAACCTTATCCAAAACGTTCTCGAATCCTGTATGTTCTCATCGAGTAAACAAATTTTCTGTTTATTTTTCGATAGTGCATCAGTTCTTTTAAAAAAAAAATATAAGCCAAAGATCCTTTTATTTTCATTAATTACAAATTTTTACTGTTATATTTCCTGCTAAAAGAGTGTGAGATATGTATAATTATACTTTATGTACTTCTGTAGGTAGTTCCATAAGAGATTTGAATTCTTGCACACTTAGTCATTTTTTATAAATAAATTATATTTTAAAATTTAAGAGATAAGATATGAATAATCATAGTTCCCTTCTGAGGTTCGGATGGACCGAATTGTCTTTGTTGTTTAGTTGTTACATCACTTTGGTCCTTTTTTGTTGCTTGCTTTCTCTTCTTCCGTCTACATATATTTTTAAAAAATAATTCATGCATGTATCAAAATGTTTTTAAATGAAACCATGTCCACCAATCGTATCGTCTTTAACAATTTTCAAAATTCCCCAACAGCTGCGTTTTTTTAAAAGATTAACCTTTTACCACTCTTTGATTGTAAAATAATTGCGAATAATATGTTTTTTTTTTTTGCTATGAATAATATGTATTTTCAAAAAGGCTTTTGCATAGATGGTCATTATTTTAAATTTTATTAGCATATTAACATTTTTTGAAAGTGTAGTAGAAAGTTGCACTTTTTGCTATTGTTTAATTCAAAAATGCTACTGAACAATACGGTGTGTACGACAATAGACGGTACATGATATACCAATAATAGACGTATAAGATAATGGACGGAATACAATTCTTATAAAAGTGTTTTTTCTATTACACTTTTAAAAAGTATTAATATGTTAATGAAAATTAGAATAAGTGATATTCAATGCAAATATCTCATTTTAAAAAAGACGAGATGCTTCTCTCTTTTCCCCTTCCTTTTCTTGATTTGTTTTCTTAATCATTTTAGGGTATACAACTTTTGTTTGTTAATAATGGGTGTATTTATTGGTAATATTAATACTTACCTAACTAGCTATTCCGCCAAATTTAGACTTTAACTGGTACTTATTTTGAAAAAAAAAATGAACTGAATCAAATGAATAAGAATGAGATCTCATAATGGACCTTTTTTTATTTGTTTGAAGCAAAATAAAGTTTGTGTATTCTTAAGAATATTTTAAAATGCTAAAATTTGAAATCGTTGGTATGCTAAAAAAATTCAACGGTTTGGTTGGCTGCGGAACGCGTAATTGGGAAGCTGATTAAGATTCGTTACATTTCAACGACACCATTACCGGTCCGACCGAATCACGTCACCCACCCCGACAATCGGGTCGGATCTGATCCAAATCCAATCCATTTTTATCAGAAAACCTTTTTTTATTTTTGTGTCTCAAACAAATTATTGGCATTTCTGAACTGAAGTCTTCTTCACGAACCCCCATTTTATGTCAATCTTTGATACACAACCAATTACATTTATTTTATGCTAGTCGACCCCCGCAATCATCAATTTATATTGACCAAGTAATCAATGAATCCAGATGTCATTTAATAAACTAAGGACAAGAATTCAAAAATTGCAAATTACAGTGGTAAACTAAACTTACATGATATTTCCAAAGGGTTCAAATGATTGTAGTAGATGGAAACGAAATACGAACTAATTCGTTTACTATCTAAACCATTTTGTTTTTTAAAAAGACGATAATTTGATGTATATATCAAATTTTTTGTAAATAAAATCGGTTGATAGTTAGTGATTTCTTTTATTTTGATGTTTGTATTATTGGAGATCAAATTATTATTTTTTCTAATATTGATTATGATTATTTATGCTCACACATATTGTTTTTCATTTTTGGGGTCAATATAAGGGGTTATTATGTGAGAAAGGAGAAAGGGGTTATGTTTGTAAGGAAATAATAATATAGGGTAAATTATGAAAACATATTCAGTATATAAACACATCATCTTCACGTACACACCACACCACCTATCCTTTGTTGTATTATTATACTCTTTTGTCTTTTCCTTTTCTGTTTGTTTGGTTTCGCGAAAACGAACGAATTAGTGTCGGCTCTTGGGTTCCGAAAAAAAAAAGACCTGAAACAAAAAAAGAACATTGTACCTCGGATCCAAAACGCGCGTTATACAAACTCTTTACTACTCTGTGAACGCTTCCCGTTCTCTTCGTTGCTCGGAAATCGCGTCTTCAGGCAATGTGCTGGAACTGAGTCAGGGTCCGAGTTAGCGAAGTGTAACTTCGAGGTTTAGACTAATCGCAAGTTGGGTTTTGTGAGAAACCGCGTTTCCAAGTAAGTGCGTTTGCGGCAGAAACTTTCTTTCCAAGAAAGATTTATTCTTTTCCCAGTATGCAAAACTGATTCTTCATCTCTTTCCTGGGAAAACAAAACACCTTTCTGACAAAATCGAATTCGTGGATAAAACTTTCCTGTCTGTAAATTTTTCCGGGAAAGTTTTTCTTTTGTTTTTGGAATCTGAGGTTCCGCAAAAATCTACTAAGAACTAAAAAAAAAAACATTTTTTAGATACCAAATGCTATAAAAATGATGTAAATAGATAGTTCGGATCTAAATCAAGAATTTTGTCTGCTTATGTATTGTTTCTTCCAAATTGGGAGATCTTGTCTTTTAAATACTATAATGCCATTTTTGTTAGCTATTCTCTTTTTGACCTGTACTTCAATTTATAACGTTCTTTAATTTATTTCTTGTTTGTTTTCTTTCGCCAGAATGTTCACCTTCAAGCAATGGTTGATTCTTTTGGTATGTTCATTAGTAATCTCGAAAACAGAAGGATTGTTTGTTAATATTACATTAGTTCGAAACGCAGTCGCAAAAGGGGCCGGTGAGTTTTATATATATAATCCCCAATTTGGTCAAAGTTTGTTTGTTTTGTGTTTGTAATTTATAATTCATGTTTTTTGTTTTGTTTTCTTGCAGTCTGTTTGGATGGTAGTCCACCAGCTTATCATTTAGACAGAGGTTCTGGAACTGGAAACAATAGTTGGTTGATACAGCTTGAGGTTTTGTTCTGTTTTTTTCTCTTGTGTTCTGTTACTGTTACTCGAGCATGCTCATATCGGTTACTGATTTGATCTTTTGGGACTTGGAAGATGGTTTTTTGAATGAAACTTTTGAGGAAGTAATTTGAGTGTTTATGGAAACGATTGATTTTAGGGAGGAGGATGGTGTAATAATGTCACAAACTGCATTAGTAGGATGCATACTCGATTGGGTTCATCTAATAGAATGGTGGAGAAACTTGCTTTCTCAGCTATTCTTAGCAATAAGAAACAATATAATCCTGGTATGAATAGCTTTTGAGTAACTGTTGATCAAACATAAGTTGTTTTTTTTCTTATGGGTTTGTGGTTGTTTTCTTCTTGGGAAATGACAGATTTTTACAATTGGAATAGAGTGAAAGTTAGATACTGCGACGGGTCATCATTCACAGGAGATGTGCAAGCAGTGAATCCTGTGAGTGAAGAAAACATTGAGATTTATTTTGGTGTTTGTCAAGGAAGAGAAAACTCTTCCTTATTCGATAATCGTAATGGTGATTTGATCAGGCTACTAATCTTCACTTCAGAGGTGCTCGAGTTTGGCTAGCTGTTATGCAGGAGCTGCTTGCTAAAGGCATGAGAAACGCCGAGAATGTAAGTTTTGTGTGTTTCCTTCACGTAATTTCTCCAACCTCCATCAACTTTTGCAAGCTTTTGATCCTTAAAAGTGCTCTAAAACGTTGATGAAACTATGGCAGGCTGTTTTGTCTGGGTGTTCTGCTGGCGGGTTAGCTTCGCTGATGCATTGTGACAGTTTCAGTGCTCTATTACCGATGGGTGCCAAAGTAAAATGTCTTTCAGATGCTGGTTTTTTTCTCAATACGTAAGACAAATATTCTGTTGTAAACATTCTTTAGCTATCGTTTTTAATACGGTTTTCGCAGTGTATAATCTAAACTTCTTTACAATCTAACAGAAAAAGACATTTCATCTGTATGTTTTCAGAAGAGATGTCTCAGGAGCTCAATACATTAAATCATACTTCAAAGATGTGGTTACTCTACATGTAAGCTTTAGTTTGCATTTTCCTTTTCTAGTGACAGTTGATACAGTTGCTCATTCTTGTTTTGAAACTTTTTGATAAAATGCTTTTGCAGGGATCAGCTAAGAATTTGCCGAGGTCATGCACATCAAGATTGACCCCTGCAATGGTAATAAGGATTCATCTTCTCTCTTTATAAAGCCCTTTTTGTTTCCCTTCAGTTTCACTCATATAATCATTACCAACAAATCGCAGTGTTTCTTCCCGCAATACGTAGCTCGCCAGATTATAACTCCTCTTTTCATTCTTAATGCCGCATACGACTCTTGGCAGGTAGATTATCTCTTTGTAACAACCAGATTTCTCTAAAGAACAGAGAAGAAGTATTCTGCGTATCATGTAACTCAGCTTTAAATTTAACATTTCTTTCTCAGATAAAGAACATTTTGGCTCCGCGTGCTGCTGATCCTTACGGAAAATGGCAAAGTTGTCAACTTGACATCAAGAACTGCCAACCAAACCAGCTCAAAGTTATGCAAGGTTAGCCTCAGAACCAAAAACTATTCAAGAATCTTGACTCTTTTTTTTATATCCTTTTTCTTGAGCATCAATGCAGAAAAAGGTTTTAAAATTCTGGATTTATATTTCTTTTAGATTTCAGATTAGAGTTCTTGAGCGCGGTGATAGGTTTAGGGAGATCTTCATCAAGAGGGATGTTCATAGATTCTTGCTACACTCACTGCCAAACCGAGACACAAACTTCATGGTTCTGGCAAGATTCTCCAATTTTAAATCGAACGGTAAAAGTTCACTAAAAACCTCTACTCCAAATTCTTGTGAAACAAAAGGGTTAATTACTAGAATCAAATGTACATTGTGTTCTTCTGATCATATTTCTTCTTAAATTTTGTTTTTGGGAGCAGACAATAGCAAAAGCTGTAGGAGAGTGGGTTTATGACAGAACATTGTTTCAGAAGATAGATTGTCCTTACCCTTGTAACCCTACTTGCCACCACAGGGTTTTCACTCCTCAAGATGCTCCCCCAATTTAAGAGATTCTACCATATATATATATACAGATTTATTAATTTTTAAAGAAAAAAAAATGCTTATAAATGATTCATTTGTCACATATAGTGAGATATTCTTAGGGTTTTAGGTATAGAATAAGAAAGAGAAAAAGAGTGTGATTGATTCTTGAGTGTTGAGGATAAGCAAAACGAGCAATTTTCTTCAGCATTTGTCTTGTGTGCTGATTAGTTGCTCTGTTTCTCTTCCATTCTTATGTAAAATGCGAAATTTTTACTTTTTATTCTAATAAATAAAGTGTTAATTTTTTTCTTTCTCAGCTCTAAGTTTTGACGCTTCTATTTTTGTGTATCGATTTTATTTAATCACGAATTAATATAGTGCAAAAATTTCTGAAAATGTGAAACTTAATAAAGGGCGTACAACTCTAGTTTTTGCAGAAATATTTTCATCTTAATTGAAATGGTTTCAAAATTCATAAAATTTGAAGGGAGTGTTTAGATTTCAAGGTACTACATATTTTTTTTTTTTTAAATAAAGGAATACCGACCAAATGAGAAAAAAAAATGGAAAAATTGTTCAAATGAGAAGTTGAAAAACCACACTTGCATATACATAATTTGTGNTGTGAAAATGTTGTTGATCTTGGAGAACTGTAGTTCACCAATTAAAAACTCTCTTGCTTAAGGTTTGTGACTTTTAAATATGGTTTGTATATAAGTTTTGCACTTTTGTGGTTTGTTATGTTAATTAAACTAGGATNCTTTATTTTTTAAAAAATCATTTTAAAATTTAAGAAAAATTAATTTTATTTAAATTTTATAATATGTTTAACTCATGATTATAGATAGAGTTGTCAAACGGAATAATTTGTCTATTTAACCCGTTTTGCAGTGGACTAAAATATTATTCGGGCTAACTCGTAAAACATATAATCTTGAAAACATAACTCTATTATGCACCATTTAATGACTCTAGATTTGTGGTTAGTTCACGAACTTTTTAAAAAATTAATTTTCTTGTGTTTAACTTTTTATAAAGTTAATAAAATATTTTTCAATTTTTATTTTAATATAAATTCAAATAAAATATAATAAACTATAGTGAACAATATATCAAGATTTCGAATATATTTTTGTTATTTGAATATATATAAATTGATTATTATTTAAAAATATATCGTAGATAATATTTTAAATACAAAATAAATACTTTGCATATTATTATCACTAATTATAAAAGATAATTATATCATTTGTTATTTCAATTATTATTTATTATTTGTAATAACTTACAAAACAAATTCATTTTCAAAAATATCTCCTTCGATAATATTATAGTGATATAATACTCGTGTTATAATAGAGAAAGGTCTGACTTTTAAAATTTGACACTTTACCAAAAAGCTCTAACATGTTTTGGCTGTTGCGCAGCTCTCGTTCGGTGCACCGACACTTTTAATTCTCGTGCCAAACCATACTTTTTATTTCTTATTTAATTGCGTTCAGAGATTTATGTTTTACAAAGATAACAATCTAAAGATAAATTAATATGAATGTGAAAACTTTTGGTGAAAAAGACGCATAGATTGATACCTTCAAAAATGCATAATCTATATTTTCAACGTCTAGTAAGAAAACAGATCAAAAACCGTAGTTAAAAATTCTTAGATTTCTAATTTAAAACCAATTGATAATGAGTGAATTGGCTCATATCTCTTATATACTCATATTAAAAAAAAATTCATTTCTATTATCCTTTTTTTTTGTTAGTTGGTATTAAACTTAAACTAGTTAAACCGTTTTAAAAAACTAGTTAAACAGCATTATTGAATTTATAATAGAAATAGATTAGTACTAAAATATAAGCAAAATGGATTATTTTTCCAAAAATTAACTACAATTTAATATTTTATTTAAAATATGATAAATAATGAACCAATTAAATAAGTTAATCACTAATAACTTTCTGAATTTACATCGATCTATCAATTTGGGTTTTAGATTTAGAAAGGAAAAAATTACCTATAATAACTTTCAAAAGTATAGATATTACTAGAATAACTCTTACAAAAGTTCCACTAACTAAACTAACATTCAAAGGTTGGTAAAAGACATTCATGTACATATTTTCATTTTAATCACCAAAATACCATTTTGATTTTTTTTTGTTTTTACAAAAACTAATTAAAATAATAAAATTAAAAAAAAAAATCAAAAACCAAAAAAAAAATGTTCTCTCTCAAATCTCACGACTTCTCTCTCTCTCATCTTATTCTTCTTCTTCTCTCTCTCTCTTCTTATTCTTCTTCTTCTCTCTCTCTCTCTCTCTCTCTCTCTCTCTCTCTCTCTCTCTCTTCTTATTCTTCTTCTTCTCTCAATCACAACTCCGGCGAGAGATACGGCGAAAGATACAACGACTCCGGCGAGCCCTCTCGTCTTCTCGAAACCTCTCGTCTTCTCGACTCCGGCGAGCCCTCTCATATTTTCGGCGACTCCGACGGCTCGAAACCGGCGTCTTTTGGTCGATCTTGAGGCGACGTGCGAAGGGGCGGCGCGAGTTCGTGGTGAAAGGAGAGAAAACCCTCGTTTTTTGGTTGATATGCGGCTTCATGAGGTATGCACACCACTTGCTCGACGAAATTCCGCTAATAGTGGTAGACTTGTTTAATAAGTAGTGGTAGACTTGTTTAAAACGTTATGGTAGACTTGTTTAAAACGTTTTGGTAGACTTGTTTAATCCGTTACGGTAGACTTGTTTAATCCGTTATGGTAGACTTGTTTAAAACGTTCTGGTAGACTTGTTTAAAACGTTTTTAACCTCTCGTCTTCTCGTTTTCTTCGGTGAGATATACTCCGACTCCAGCGTTCCAGCCTCACGGCCATTGATTCCGACGACGAGTAGGTAAGGAACTTTTCTTTTTTCTCATGAGTTTTTTCATCTTCTTCGGCGAGTTCCTTCCGAAGGCGATGAGATCCGGCGTCGTTTGGTCGTTCTTGAGGCGACGTGCGGAAGGGCGACGCGAATTCCCGGTGAAAGGAGAGAAAACCCTTGTTTTTTGGTTGATATACGACTTCATGAGGTATGCACACCACTTGTTCGACGAAATTCTGCTAATAGTGGCAGACTTGTTTAATACGTAGTGGTAGACTTGTTTAAAACTTTCTAGTAAACTTGTTTAAAACTTTCTAGTAAACTTGTTTAAAACTTTATGGCAGACTTGTTTAATCCGTTGTGGTAGACGAGGATTACTAGAATAACTCTTACAAAAGTTCCACTAACTAAACTAACCTTCAAAGGTTGGTAAAAGACATTCATGTACATATTTTCATTTTAATCACCAAAATACCATTTTGATTTTTTTTTGTTTTTACAAAAACTAATTAAAATAATAAAATTAAAAAAAAAAATCAAAAACCAAAAAAAAAATGTTCTCTCTCAAATCTCACGACTTCTCTCTCTCTCATCTTATTCTTCTTCTCTCTCTCTCTTCCTATTCTTCTTCTTCTCTCTATCTCTCTCTTCTTATTCTTCTTCTTCTCTCTCTCTCTCTCTTCTTATTCTTCTTCTTCTCTCAATCACAACTCCGGCGAGAGATACGGCGAAAGATACAACGACTCCGGCGAGCCCTCTCGTCTTCTCAAAACCTCTCGTCTTCTCGACTCCGGCGAGCCCTCTCATATTCTCGGCGACTCCGACGGCTCGAAACCGGCGTCTTTTGGTCGTTATTGAGGCGACGTGCGAAGGGGCGGCGCGAGTTCGTGGTGAAAGGAGAGAAAACCCTCGTTTTTTGGTTGATATGCAGCTTCATGAGGTATGCACACCACTTGCTCGACGAAATTCCGCTAATAGTGGTAGACTTGTTTAATAAGTAGTGGTAGACTTGTTTAAAACGTTTTGGTAGACTTGTTTAATCCGTTACGGTAGACTTGTTTAATCCGTTATGGTAGACTTGTTTAAAACGTTCTGGTAGACTTGTTTAAAACGTTTTTAACCTCTCGTCTTCTCGTTTTCTTCGTCGAGATATACTTCGACTCCAGCGTTCCAGCCTCACGGCCATTGATTCCGACGACGAGTAGGTAAGGAATTTTTCTTCTTTCTCATGAGTTTTTTCATCTTCTTCGGCGAGTTCCTTCCGAAGGCGATGAGATCCGGCGTCGTTTGGTCGTTCTTGAGGCGACGTGCGGAAAGGCGACGCGAGTTCCCGGTGAAAGGAGAGAAAACCCTTGTTTTTTGGTTGATATACGACTTCATGAGGTATGCACACCACTTGTTCGACGAAATTCTGCTAATAGTGGCAGACTTGTTTAATACGTAGTGGTAGACTTGTTTAAAACTTTCTAGTAAACTTGTTTAAAACTTTATGGTAGACTTGTTTAAAACGTTTTGGTAGACTTGTTTAATCCGTTGTGGTAGACTTGTTTAATATGTTGTGGTAGACTTGTTTAAAACGTTACAGTATACTTGTTTAATCCGTTCTGTTAGACTTGTTTAAAATGTTCTTAACCTCTCGTTTTCTCCGGCGAGATATACTCCGACTCCGGCGTTCCAGCCTCACGGCCATTGATTCCGGCGACGAGTAGGTAAGGAAATTTTCTGTTTCTCATGAGTTTTTTCATCTTCTTCGGCGAGTTCCTTCCGAGGGCGACGAGATCCGGCGTCGTTTGGTCGTTCTTGAGGCGACGCGCGGAGGGGAGACGCGAGTTCCCGGTGAAAGGAGAGAAAACCCTCATTTTTTGGTTGATATGCGGCTTCATGAGGTATGCACACCACTTGTTCGACGAAATTCCGCTAATAGTGGTAGATTTAGGGAGAATTGTTAAAAACATTTAAAACGTTATGGTAGACTTGTTTAAAACGTTCTGGTAAACTTGTTTAAAACGTTCTGGTAGACTTGTTTAAAACGTTCTAGTAGACTTGTTTAAAACGTTATAGTAGACTTGTTTAATCCGTTCTGGTAGACTTGTTTAATCCGTTTTTCTGGTAGACTTGTTTAATCCGTTATGGTAGACTTGTTTCATTTGTTCTATTTTCAATTGATAGTGTTAAATTGATGTTATCTCCGACAGGTTCATGGGCTTCACGACGGTGGTCGAGTCTACGGCGACATTTCCGTCTTCGATTCAACGTATTCTTCTAAGAGTATAATTAATGGGAGATTTGGATTTGGTAGATTTGTTTTTGAATTTGTATAAATGATAATTGAATTCTAAATGATGGTATATTTGTTTTTGAATTAGTGATTGTAAGACAGTCAACGATGATTTTTAAAGGTGCTTGACGAAATCAGTAACTTTATTTAGTTTAATATTTGCTTAGTATGGATAACCAAAATTAGTGAGATTTAAAACAAAAACACATGAACCACATTTAATTATAACATACAAATTCTATGTGGTGTTTATTATCACAATACTTGAAAGTCAAACATACTACTTTCATACATAACATTAGCAATACTAATAGTTTGAAGAGTTTGAAAGAAACGTAAACAATACATCACCAAAACACACGAAGTCTAGCAACACGTAAACAAGTCTTCATGTAACTTAACCAAAAAACACAATAAGTGTAGCAAAACCAAACACATAATCATGAAGTATACATCATCAAAGACATAAACATAACAAAAGTTGATCACTTTTTAATGTCTAATTACACGTTATTCCATATTATATATAGAGAAAATTCCATAAAAATACCCCAACTTTATTCCGATAAGCTTTTTAATACCCAAACTATTTTTGTTGCCCATTTTAAATCTCCAACTGTGAACCGTGTGTTCATTTTACAACATCTTGTTCACAGATGTATACCGAACTATACACGGTTTGAAACAGTGTTTATATTTAATGATAAAATATTTATAAATAGATAAAATATTACATTAAATTTTCAAAAAAATTAAAAAAAATCCCCAAAAAATAAAAAAAATCCAAAAAAAATCTTAAGTTAAGAAACAATAATTTTAAATTTTACATAAAATATATTATTTTTAAGTTTTGAATTTTTGAATAAAAAATTTCTAAAAACTCAAAAATACATACAAATTCTCACAAATTTCTAAAAACTCAAAAAATAAAAACAAATCCATGAATAACACAACACGGTTAAAATAAAATTAAAAATCCACGAAAACAAATTTCTTAAGTGTTTTACCTACGCTATAAAGAATTGTTTTAGAATATTATTTAAACATGTCTTTTGTCTTATTTTAATTATCTTTAGGGTTTTGATACAATTATTTTGGTGTTATGTGATATATTTTTTTTAANATAAGTCTACCACGATAATATATGTCTACCGTCATTACAATAAATCTACCGTCACCAAAAAACGAACCATCCAATGATAAGTCTGCCGTCATTACAAAGAAATCTACCGCAGATGAGATAAATCTACCATCAAATGAAATAAATCTACCAATTTGGTCAAATGTCTACCAAAAAAGTCAACCGATCTCCCGTTAAATCTACTAATCTTTAACAAATCTACCGTCATTAAAAAGCTGTACGAGATTACTAGAATCAAATGTACATTGTGTTCTTCTGATCATATTTCTTCTTAAATTTTGTTTTTGGGAGCAGACAATAGCAAAAGCTGTAGGAGATTGGGTTTATGACAGAACATTATTTCAGAAGATAGATTGTCCTTACCCTTGTAACCCTACTTGCCACCACAGGGTTTTCACTCCTCAAGATGCTCCCCCAATTTAAGAGATTCTACCATATATATATATACATATTTATTATTTTTTAAAGAAAAAAAATGCTTATAAATGATTCATTTGTCACATATAGTGAGATATTCTTAGGGTTTTAGGTATAGAATAAGAAAGAGAAAAAGAGTGTGATTGATTCTTGAGTGTTGAGGATAAGCAAAACGAGCAATTTTCTTCAGCATTTGTCTTGTGTGCTGATTAGTTGCTCTGTTTCTCTTCCATTCTTATGTAAAATGCGAAATTTTTACTTTTTATTCTAATAAATAAAGTGTTAATTTTTTCCTTTCTCAGCTCTAAGTTTTGACGCTTTTTTTGTGTATCAATTTTATTTAATCACGAATTAATATAGTGCAACAATTTATGAAAATGTGAAGCTTTAATAAAGGGCGTACAACTCCAGTTTTTGCAGAAATATTTTCAACTTAATTGAGTTCCTAAAAACAAAATTCATTCTTATACTTATCCTGTTATATCCATAAAATTAACATCAACCCACCGTCTTCTTTTACAAAATTTTACAGTATATAATACTCGTGTTATAATAGAGAAAGGTCTAACTTTTAAAATTTGACACTTTACCAAAAAGCTCTAACATGTTTTGGCTGTTGCGCAGCTACTCCTTCGGTGCACCGACACTTTTGATACTCGTGCCAAACCATACTTTTTCTTTCTTATTTAATTGCGTTCCGAAATTTATGTTTTTTTTTTTTTTTTTTGGGTAAAATGTTAAATTTTATACAATTTTAATTTGTGACAGCGTTACAGAGATACAACGAAGATAGCATAATAACCGAAAACTACAGACATACTGAAACGACAAAAACAACAAAAACACAAAAAGGCTAAAGAGTCGGCAAGTGAGACAAAGAAGCTAAAAACGAAACAAAACAAGACGAGAAAGAAGCAATCACGTGCCAAAGCACGGACCATCTCGTTTTTGCCACAGCTCAAAGAACTGGAGTTCCCATCCTAGTTGCCACGAGCATCCTTCTGAGGCTCGTCCTCTAACCGCCAGAAAGGGTGCCTACAGTTTCTCCGAGAACTAACGCGATTTCCAGAATACGTTACGGACTAAATTGCAATTGGTGACAAGGAAGTCCAAGCGGTAATCGGAGAAGTCACTTCCGACCACCATTCCCGTAGAAACCGAAGTCTCCATAGGGACCAACCTCCACAATTACAACATAACCAAACAACAAACCGGCGCCTCAACAATACACGCCTCGAGACGCTCCACCATCTACACCGAACCACCGAGTCAGAGCCCTCACTAACTGAAACCAAACCAATTTCACGAACCTGCTGAAACTTGCCAAGAACGAGAACACACACCGAGCGTGAAACCCGAACCACAACTGTGAGAAGACGGCACCGGAGCCTCTTCGTCGAAACGAACCAAGAGAAACCGCCGCCGAGCCACCCGCCTAGAGTCACCGCCGAGAGACACCACCGGTGGAGCCGCGAACGCCGAAAGAGACGAGAGCCACCACTCCGAAGCTAGCCACAAGACAAACACCTCCCACGACACCAAAAACAGAGATTGAACCCGTCCTCGAGGTCCAAATCGCCGCCGCCAGAGCCAAGGAGATCAAGCCTAACATCTCCACCACACCACCGCCTCGGGAACACCGCTATATGCAAAACGAGGCGGAGCGGGACTTTAATCAGGAGGAGTCGAGCATCACCACCACCCCACCACCGAGGAAAGTCGGAGAGCACGCCGCCGGCGACGAGGACCCTCAAAGAAAAGCCGAGGAAGACTGTCGGAGGAAAAAGCCGGTGAACCCGAGAGAGAGAAGAAAATCCGCCGGCAAAGAAAGAGGCAGACTGAGGAGAGGCGAATCGTCACGAGGAGACAGCCTTCCACCACCGTAGCCCAGCGACGCCGCCGTCGATCGAGGAACGCGCCGGAGACCGGAGAAACTTCACCCCGTCGCCACAACCGAACCGACGACCAAACACAACTAAACACCTATCAAAAGAAAGAGGAGATCACCGGGGTCCCTCCTCCGACGGCGGTGAGTCACCACGCTCGCCAGAGAGGGAGATCGGAGAGAAAGAAAAAGTGTCGGCAAGAAAAGTGTCGGCAGGAGAGAGAAGAAAGAAAAAGAAAAAGTCTGCTTGTTTTATATTTTCAAAAATTTGTTCCGAAATTTATGTTTTACAAAGATAACAATCTAAAGATAAATAATATGAATGTGAAAACTTTTGGTGAAAAAGACTCATAGATTAATACCTTCAAAAAATGAAAGTTTAGATAATTATGCATAATCTATATTTTCAACGTCTAATAAGAAAACAGATCGAGAACCATGGTTAAAAATTCTTAAATTTTTAACTTAAAACCAATTGATAATGAGTGAAATGATTCATATCCCTTATATATTCATATTAAAAAAAATCATTTCCGTTATCCTTTTTTTTTTGTTAGTTGGGCTTAAACTAGTTAAACCGTTTTTAAAAAACTAGTTAAACCGCATTATTGAATCTATAATAGAAATAGATTAGTACTAAAATATAAGCAAAATAGATTATTTTTCCCAAAAATAATTACAATTTAATATTTCATTTAAAATAGGATAAATAAAGAACCAATTAAATTAGTTAGTCACTAATAATTTTCTGAATTTACATCGATCTATCAATTCGGGTTTTAGATTTAGAAAGCGTTAATTAAAAATTCTAGACTTATACTTTATACTAGCCCTGAGCACATTATCCGCATCCGAATTTATTTCGGTTTTACATCGGATCTTCATTTCCATATCCGAACCGATCCGAATCCGATTAAAACCGATCCGATCCGATCCGAAGAATACAAAATATCCGAATGGATCTTTCAATCCAACATCCGAATATCCGAACATCCGAAAGATCCGATCGGTTCGGATCCGGATATCCGAATGCCCAGGGCTAATTTATACAATGTAGTTTCTTGACGTTGGAAAACCTGGCGAATCTACTGACACGCAAGCTATGCCATTCACAAGCATCATAAAAAGATAAACCTTTATGCAAAATAAAGCAAAAGAATAAACAAAGCAAATTAGAAAGAAACAAAAAAGTTGCAACTTGTGGATCTATCTCTATATAGTGGAAACGACAGCAATGGCTGGCTTCCATGAACTTCTTAATCTCTCTCTCTCTTTCATCTTCCTCTGTATCCATTTCATAAACAAAAAAAAAAGGTTAAAAACTCTCTCTAAGCAAAGAAGAATTTGAAGAACTCCATTTTCATAAGGTAAGCTTTATTGTATCCTTTTTATAATGAGTCTTTTATAATTCCACAATTTGATCTGTACTCAGAGTGTTATCATTTCAGAGTAGTATATAAATTGATATATTTGGTTTTAGTCTTGTTAGCTAGTTATCACTAAATCACCCATTTAGACTTCAAGAAAAACAAATGTTCTTATCATTTATGTGAATAGCATCAGAGTTTATTTGGGGAATTGATGTGATTCGATTATTCGAGACAATTCTTCTACCGTGCGGTCCAATATGTTGAATTCTTAAGAATATGACTTTGTATTAACTAATTTCTTACATAATGAAAGACAATATGTGATGTGAGAGGGTATTTTGGGTATCTCAAAATATCTACAGACCGTAATAGGCTAATACCAAATCAGCAATGTTGTTAAACAACGAATTACCAATTGTTTAACTACATATATGAGAGTATAAACAAATATTAGTACACTCTGATCAAGGTAATAATTACAGACAAACTATAAAGGTTGTCTGAGAGAAGCTATAAGATTTTTAAACACGCACGTGAATGATGATGGATGTTTAATACTAGTGGATTAGTGGAAACTTAAAAACAAATGGTATAAAAGCAGTAAAATTTTCAAATAAAACTTTATTTTTATTAGAAAATTACAATGTCGTTTATTTCCATTGAAATTGTAGAATAATAAAATAATTGAACACATCGCAATACCACATTTATATATATACTACATTCTATCCGTGCGTCCGCACGGAATTTTTTTTTTACCAAATTTTGTAATATTTTTTTTTGTATTTAGATATAATTTTTCTAATAAATAACAAAGATTTATTTTTGTTTTTATATATAGTTTGTTTTTGTAGATTTAAGTTTTTCTAGTATTAAATATGACCGTGAGTATAAAAACATAATTCTAACTCGTCCATTCATATTAATCCGAGAATGACCGCGATTATAAAAACATAATTATAACCCACCCGTTCATATTACCGTATAATATAAATATTTCTTAATTTCAAATATTTAAAATTTTAGGCTGATTGATTATGATAAAAATATACAATAACATATCGTTTATCATGTCCATCATTATGAGAATATTATTTAAATTTGAATATTTAAATTAAATCTAAATTAATGTCCGGTTAATTATTTTGTAAAAAAATAACTGGTTTTGTAATTTTTGATAATTAATCTAACATAAATTTAAGGAAATCCAAACTAATCTAAATTAAAATTAGAATTTTTGGAATTATTTTTAAATATAAATTAAAATATTTTTTTTCTTAATATTGTACGAAATTGACTTGTTTGGCAACTTGAATAATAGTTATCCAAGTAAAGAATAGCCAAATATAAATGTTTTCATGTTTGGACACAAAAATTTATTTGTTTTAATTTTACTCGTGGTAGAATTCTTAATTTTGAATTTAAATAGAATAACCATTTCTGGTTTAGATTTTATGATAATAATTTTTTTAATAAATATTTATTAATATAAAAGAATATTAACATAATCTGGACAATCTTACCAAGATTAATTAGATTTGCATTTCGTATTTAATTCTAAATTAACAATTCCTAAAATTGTGTGACTCTTAAAATATTAATCATTTTATATATGTAAATAACAAATATTGAATCTGTATTAGTAACCGAATGTTGTCCATATGCATGATCAAATTTATGGTTGTGCAAATCTAATTAATAATATATTCATTTTTCAGTTTGAAAAATATTTAATTATAAATCTGATTATATTAATAAGATTTAAATTTAGAAGTAAACATATTTTGTTATTAATTCTGACTATTTTGTTTGTAACTATTGATGAAATCTCATAAAATCTATTAAATTCAAAATTTAATATTATCTTTCAATGAAAATTATTAATTTTGAATCTGTATCATTCAAAAAAAAATGATTATTCAATTATTTGGCATAATATAAATTCAAAATTTCAAAATAACTAATACTATTTTCGTAACAAAATAACAATAAAATTTAAATTATTTTTGAAATATTTAATTTACATATTTTTGAAATAATCGATTTTATTTATAATTTTAAATATTTAATTTAATTTCTTTCATAATCTGAATTTTTATAATTAGGAATTAAAATTAATATATATATATATATAATGAGATTAATTAATGAAAATAAATTAAGTTTTAATTGAATCAGATTAAATAAAGAAATTTTTAATTGAACAAAATTCAACTATTTGGAAACAGAGAATAGTTATCCACAAAAATCTAAAATTTAAAAGTTATCCACGATAAGAATAGATTTTTTTTTTTTCTGTTTGGACACAAAATAACACTCTGTTTTAATATATTAGATTTTGAACTTTCACAATTATATGATCAATACAGATTAATAATACTGATATCAGAGCCAAAACTTATGTTTTGAGTGAATAAATCTCTGTTTATGACTGATTGTTTAGAATGTTCTGAAAACAAATCTTCATCATGTCTAATTCTAATCCTTCAGCGAACAATTCTCAGTTTGCTATTTCTACCTTACAAAAAAATAAGAACCGTTCATCTTCCTCAGATATTAGTTCCCTATATGAAATCAAATATGTTCCGAAAGACCAATTGCCTGAAACTACTCTTCCACTTGTAAATCCGTATGAATACTTTACCAAGAAGCCTGGTGTTTTTTCTATCAAAAATGTTCGACAACTCATACATCCATCATCAAGCAGGAAGGTTCGCGAATACGTTCAATCTAGCAAGTTCTCATCTTGCCAGGTCCCAGCCACAGAAGAAGAACAATTCATCTCACTCAACATTCCGGAAGGACTACCAAAGTTATGGCAACAACAAGGATACACTCACCTACACTTTGGAGTAGTACGAATCGGGATAACCCTACATGCTCGAAAAGGTCTACCGGTCATAGCACGAATCGCTTTGGTCGACTCTAGACTAAAGTCGTATCAGCAAGCCTGCATCAGTACGGTTCAAACAACATTAAACGCTCGAACATTATTCATAACACTGTTTCCAAACTTTAATATATCTATGCAAGATCCCAATCTGCTAAAAACGCTTAAAGTCCAACTACAACTGGTTGGAGCGCCTATGCAAGAGAATAGCGTTATAGCAACGCTACATCACCAGATCGTCTACCGTATCCAAGATCATGCTCTTGACCTTATATTACCCTCATCTGACGAGGCACTTTACCTCAAAGTCACATCAGCTTCACAAGCTCCAAGTACTACTCAAATCCCTCGACAAATCTCTCGGGAAGAGTTAATCAAGCGAATACCAGAATCATGGGTTACAAGCTACGAAAGGTTACATTAAACATCCCAAACACCGGTCCAGACATCTGAAGTAAGCTTCCACTCACACAACGATGGAACAACGGAGATTAAGTTTGACAAGCCTAGATCATCTTCATTCTGAAAGTAACTATTCACATAATTTGCTATCCAAATTGATAGATACGAGTTCCAAGGTCCATACAAAGAGCAAAACCCGAAGCCAATCTCCTTTGGTCAAAACGGACAAATCATGTACCCCTTCAAAGATGAAAACGGTCATCAATATTTTGATGTATGTTCTTGCACTGCATGCACAGAAGATTCCTATGAATCTAATGACGACATTAGCCAACGACGGAGAGAGAATAAAGATTCCCTATATAAGAGATATCTTGAAGGAGATCCTAAAGTCGGTCCACTCGGCGAAGGCAATGGGCGATATGAATACGTAGTCCAATATTCTGACATAAAAGAGACATCTAAACCATAAATCATGATGATATGAGCAGATAGTTTTCCTCCACCTGAAGATTTCATCAATGATAATATATCCCATTGTCCAAAAGTGCTTTCCAAAGCAATTAACTCCTCAGGACCAGATCATCTAAGTCATGGAGATAAAATTTTCAATTGGCAATCAGAAAATGCTATGGTTCAGAATCGACTACTTACCACGATTAATCAAAAGATCGACCGGTTTGCTGAAGGTTACAACAAAAGATTGAGTGTGCTTCAAAACTCAATCTCAGAGATCCATAATTGACTCAATACTCTCCATCAAGGAAATGATGTATATGGCTCAACACATAATGGTCAACACTTCTCAGTTTCAAAGAAAAGAAGCTGAGATGACTAATCTCATATTTCAGTTAAAAGATCTCCAACGGTGCCTCGAAAGTATGGTCCAACAACGAAATTCCACTGACGCATACCTTCCTCACATCGGAAACCTGTCATCAACAATGCCTATGTATCCATGAACTTATTCTCCATGATTTCTTTCGGGTGAACAATACCAAAGGCCAAGACGCCCAGTCCCCGGATTCTTATCTTCCGATGAGGCGTTCACATCTCGATATGGTGTAACTCCTACAATCAATTTCAAGCCACGAACCATGCGAGACAGGGTGAGAAGACAAAAGGAATCATAATTTCGTGTCAACCTGACTAAAAACCAAACCATCACCTCCTCTCAATCTAGTCAAGATTCTCTCGAACATGACAAAGGAAAAGGAAATGATATAGGCATGATCAAATTTACGATGTCTAATTTGCTTGATCACCTAGTTGATCAAGACAAAAATCCTAAAAGGTCAGAACATACACTGACGCAAGAGCTTCTAGCAAATGTCTCACATCCGACTCCGATGATCAGCCGCTTCTCAGACTCAAGCTCCTCTTATTACAAAACTGATTCGGAAGAAGAATCCCTACCAAAGCAGTTCGCTATAGGAGAAGCACCAAAAGAGGAGCCAGATATAGACGAAGTATTCTCAAACGATGACGAAATGAGTGGCACATCCTTTCAAGAAAAAAAAAGGCCAGCAAGATAATTCGCCACAAAAGTCATAACATTCACGTTCGATGATATTCCCTTCGAAAAATGGAATGACCGTCTTGACGAATTTCACGCATGGATGAATTCTGAAGCTATTACCTCATCATCATACCTTGTCATACAACATTTCGCTACACGACTTTCGGGTGCACTAAAAGAATGGTGGAATTCGCTTGGCGAATACAGACAACAACAAGTCTATCAAACCATCATACCGTTGCTTCTTGGAGAAATTCACAGAAAATTTATAGGCACCCCAAATCACCTCAAAGAGCAACTACAAGAAGAATACTTCACAGCAAAATGTTGTTCGCTAAAGAAAAGAGATCTCACAAAACATTTCAAACATCAAACCTGAAGGTACTATGCGCTAAACGGCCTTAATAACCCAAGTCTTAAACAAGTCTACCTCTCCTCTATTGATGATTATCTGACCCAACAAACAAAGCTCAATATCAGAGACCAAGGCCAAACAGTCGAAGAGATTTCTATCGGACAAATCCAACAATACGTCTTCAGAACACTCGACAAACTTTGCAAACAAAAGGAGTTCTGGATGGAATTTATGAATAAATCGAAGCATTTATCCAAGGTATGTGCAAGACCAGATCTATCAATCAAGTGTTCAAAATCCAAGAAACATTGCTCGTGTGAAGATGGAAGAAAAACTCGTCGTTTCCAAAAATAAACACATAAACCCAACTTTGCTAAATTCATGCGCAAATGGTTTTTCAGAAAAAAGCAAACATTCAGAAAGGAGACAAAGTGCTTTTTATGCCACAAAGAAGGATATTTCGCCAAGAACTGCCCAAACAGTTCAAAGAAGAAGAGGCAGTATCTCATCAACTCAATATCCAATATTACAGACTCTCATACCGAGTTTCTTCAAAAATGCAAAAACCCACTATGGTTAAACCAAGAGTTCTTCGTTTCACTACCATTCAAGGAAAATATCTACACAACGCCAACAAAAGCAAGTCACGCAGGAATGCCACCCGCATTGCTTAAACAAGCAAATGAGGAATGTGACCAACTAGTCAGCCTATAGGTGGTCTCATCGACTAATTCTCCATGGGCGTGCAAGGCTTTTACGTCAACAACATAGCAGAACAAGCAAGAGGAAAGCTAAGACTAGTCATCGATTAAAAATCACTGAATCAATACCTCCAAGATGTCAAATTCCCGTTACCAAACAAAAGGGCACTCTTTCAACATCTTCAAGGTGCAACAATCTTCTCTAAGTTTGATTTAAAGTCAGGATTCGGGCAAATCGGTATTTCACCAGAAGAACGATACAAAACAGCGTTCTGTTTACCTAATCGCCATCTTCAGTGGAATGTCTTACCGTTCGGCCTCAAAACATCGCCACCACTATTCCAACATGCCATGTTACTTATTTTTAAGCCTCTACTCCATACGGCCTTGATATACTTTGATGACATCCTCTAATTCTCATCAAACTACGAGGATCATATTCAAACTCTCCGACAGTTCCAGATCATAGTAAAGACATGAAATAATGCTTTCAGCCCGAAAGATGATTATAGCCCAGCCCAACATCGAATTCCTTGGGATGCAAATTACAAACGAACAATTTATCCCACAAGCCCATCTAGCTACGATACTTCTCGAATTTCCAGACAGCGACCTATCAAAATGACAAGTCCAACAATTCTTTGGGGTAATCAATTACCTAAGCAACTTTATCCCGCAATTTTCGCAGCTAACGCGCCCACTACAAAAAATGCTGTCCAAGAATCCTCCTTTATGGACAAACAGACAAACAAAATCGGTCAAAAAGCTAAAGCTAGAAATACATAAGCTACCACCTTTAAAGATTCTCTCCGAATGAATACGTGTTATCCAGACCGACGCAAGCGACAAATATTAGGGTGCTGTGCTACTCGAAGAAATAAATGGGAAACGACAAATCTGCGAATACAAAAGCGGACACTTTAAAGATTCGGAGTTACATTATCACTCCATGTTCAAAGAAATCCGAGTTGTCAAAAAGGCTATTGAAAAATTTAAGTTCCATCTTATTGGACATATATTTCGCATAGAGATGGACATGTCATATTTCCCAAAAATGTTACAATTCAAACAAAAGATGGTCCCGCATCAGCAATTATTATGCTGGAGTGAATGGTTTTCGAAGTACGACTTCAATTCCGTTTATTTAAAGGGAATGAAGAATGTTCTTGCCGACATGCTCAGCGGAAATCCTCAAAAGAAAATTCACATGATGGCAAGCTCCTCCGCATCTGAAGGAGGATACTACAATTTTGGAGCCAACATGCCTGAAGATGCTCATCAGCTTATCAATATGAGAATCTTTCGTGAGCATCTCAAAGAAAGAATTTTCAAGTACCAGTCGGTTATCCTATCAAAGTACGGCGTCAACGGTCACTACATCGCGCCGATAGGAATCCATCCAGACTATCCGTTCCCTCATCTCTACAGAATCGAAGATGCTGAAATACCAGAAGAAGTTCTATGTTTCCTTTGGTATCTATGTTCGGTGTACACCATTGGCATCACTTTTGACATACAATGACTATATCAATTCATCAACTCACGCCAAGGACGCAAAGATTGCCTCTTTACATTCCTAACATAGTTTGCACCATTAAGTGTCCGGAGTGGTAAGCTGAGAAGATCAGCAAAAACGGTGAACCTGTCATTCAAGAAGCTAAAAGGACAAGGGTGACTCAACCCTTTTTTCAATCCTCACACAATATACTTCTTCCATCGCCCCGTTCAAGTCAATGTCAAAACCAACAAAATGCACACGCTACCAACACTCATCCACCACGACGACTTCAAGCGAGGTGTTCAGCCAGACTTCAACGTTTATGATAACAAGGGATTTGAAGAATTCCAAACTCATGCATTTCGCCTCAACAATGCTAGACAAACATTCCCCATTCCATTCAATATGAATTGGAACTACTATCCTATAGACTACCAGATGAGTCTAGACGAAGATCTACAGTTTTTCGGAAGCATAACAACCCTGAGACAAATTCAATCAAAGATGATAATACCAGAATGATCGCCAGCAACAGACCCGCCAGAGCATTTCCAAGATGCACAGTCTCCATATGACTCGATGAACATTGACGAAATCGAAAAAATGTTCTGTTTAAATGATATCGATGAACCACAAGAAAACCTTGTTGAACCAGAAATAACATACGAATGTCCAAGAGATAAATACGGCTTCTGCGACAAGCATATCATCAAGTTTGAAATGGATCATTGAAGACATTTCTCAAGGTATTTATTTATGTATAATTATATGTGATGTAAGCAATGATGTAATCGCATAAATAATGTATAATTATGTGTGATGTAAGCGATGATGTAATCGCATAAATAATGATGTAAGCGATGATATAATCGCTGAGGTAGGCGCTTAGGTCAGCATACAATTCCTCCCTTATAAATATGTGTGTACCCCCTTTGTGAAAATCAACTTAGAATTTCCCTAATAACTTCTCTATAAGTTCTCTCTCTATGAGTTCCTAAATTCTCTAAGAAATTAATCAGAGTTTATGAAGATGTTAATAAGTTTGAAAATAAGAGAGAATTTATACAAAAAACTCACATGTATTAGATCCAGTTCTTTTGACATTATTTCTCTTGAATTAATAGTTAAAGTAGATGAAGAACTTGCTTGTTTTTGTTTAAAAAAATTCTAATAGAAGATGTCATGACTTTAATCTAGATGTAAACTCATACTAAAGAGATACTAACCAGTTTCTAGATCGACACAACTAGGGCTTGCCAACGGTCTTACTGCCTTCTTCAGGGCTTGCAGCCTGGAACACCTACAGTGACAGTGTTTCTGTAGAAAAGGTAGGGGTCTGTTTAGATGGGTTTGGACCAGCTTAAACTCACGAAAATCTTTTGATTTTGAAAACGTTTTAAAGAAAACTTTGCAATAATTTGCATCGGTTTGTTTAGAAATCGTTTTGGTCTGATACCATTGAAAATTCTTCTTAATATTATTTGTTATAATGTATTAACTTCAGACGCGAGATTGTGAGGTTTTTGAAAGGCGCTTAAGCTTTGTATATAAAATATTGTTTTATTGGTTTGAATTTGAAATACATAGTTTGAAATAAAACAAAGTTTTTACAAATTAGAACTTAAAACTTTGTAGAGAGAAGCTAGAACTGTTTTTTTAGAGATAGAGTGATGAGAATTGCCCGTCTCCCGTTTGATGATGCAAGGTCTTCTTTTAAAAGGAGAGAGACATGAATAATGTCTTGATATGTGTCGTTAGATGAATGGTGCCGACACTTTTGTGTTGAGTGCGTAGATACGTGTCGCTAGCTGAATGGTGCCGACACTTTGTGTTGAGTGCGTAAATAAAATAAATGCCGGCACCATTCAGCTAACGACAAGTATCTACGCACTCAACACAAAAGTGTCGGCACCATTCATCTAACGACACGTATCAAGACATTATTCACGTCCCTCTCCTTTAAAAAGAAAACTTTGCATCATCAAATGGGAGACGAGAAATTCTCATCACTCTATCTCTCACAAAACAACTCTAACTTCTCTCTACAAAGTTTTAAGTTCTAATTTGTAAACACTTTGTTTTATTTCAAACTATGTATTTCAAATTCAAACCAATAAAACAAAATTTTATACAAAGCCTAAGCGCTTTTTATAAACCTCACAATCTCGCGTCTGAAGTTAATACATTATAACAAATAATATTAAGAAGAATTTTCAATAGTATCAGACCAAAACGATTTCTAAACAAATCGATGAAAATTATTGCAAAGTTTTCTTTAAAACGTTTTCAAAATCAAAAGATTTTTGTGAGTTTAAGCTGGTCCAAATCCATCTAAACAGACCCTTACCTTTTCTACAGAAACAATGTCACTGTAGGTGTTCCAGGCTGCAAGCTCTGAAGAAGGCAGTAAGACCGTTGGCAAGCTCCAGTGGTGTCGATCTAGAAACTGGTTAGTATCTCTTTAGTATGAGTTTACATCTAGATTAAAGTCATGGCATCTTCGATTAGAAATTTTTTTAAACAAAAACAAGCAAGTTCTGCATCTAGTTTAACTATTAATTCTAGAGAAATAATGTCAAAAGAACTGGCTCTGAGACATGTGAGTTTTTTGTATACATTCTCTCTTGTTTTCAGACTTCTTAACATCTTCATAAACTCTGATTAATTTCTTCGAGAATTTAGAAACTTATAGAGAGAGAAGTTTTTAGGGAAATTCTAAGTTGATTTTCACAAAGAAAGTACACACATATTTATAAGGGAGGATTTGTATGCTGACCTAAGCGCATACCTCAGCGATTATATCATCGCTTACATCATTATTTATGCGATTATATCATCGCTTACATCACACATAAGTATACATTATTTATGCGATTACATCATCGCTTACATCATACATAATTATATATAAATAAATATCTTGAGAAAGACCTTCAATGATCAATTTCTAACTTGATGATATGCTTGTCGTAGCAGCTGTATTCATATCCTGGACATTCATATGTTATTTCTGGTTCAACAAAGTTTTCTTGTGGTTCATCGATATCATTTAAACCAAACATTTTTCCGATTTTTTCAATGTTCATCGAGTCATCTGGAGACTGTGCATCTTGGAAATGCTCTGGCGGGTCTGTTGCTGGCGATGGTTCTGGTATTATCGTCTTTGGTTGAATTTGTCTCGGGGTTGTTATGCTTCTGAAAAACTGTAGATCTTCGTCTAGACTCATCTGGTAGTCTATTGGATAGTAGTTCCAATTCATATTGAATGGAATGGAGAATGTTTTTCTAGCATTGTTGAGGCGAAATGCATGAGTTGGGAATTCTTCAAATCCCTTGTTATCATAGACGTTGAAGTCTTGCCGAACACCTCGCTTGAAGTCGTCGTGGTGGATGAGTGTTGGTAGCGCGTGCATTTTATTGGTTTTGACGTTGACTTGAACGGAGCGATGGAAGAAGTATATTGTGTAAGGATTGAAGAAAGGGTTGAGACACCCTTGTCCTTTTAGTTTCTTGAATGGCATGTTCACCGTTTTTGCTGATCTTCTCAGCTTACCACTCCATACACTTAATGGTGCAAACCATGTTAGGAATGTAGAGAGGCAATCTTTGCGTCCCTGGCGTGAGTTGATGAATTCGTATAGCCATTGTATGTTAAAAGTGATGCCAATGGTGTACACCGAACATAGATACCAAAGGAAACAGAGAACTTCTTATGGTATTTCAGCATCTTCGATTCTGTAGAGATGAGCGAACGGATAGTCTGGATGGATTCCTATCGGCGCGATGTAGTGACCGTTGATGCCGTACTTTGATAGGATAACCGACTGGTACTTGAAAATTCTTTCTTTGAGATGCTCGTGAAAGATTCTCATATTGATAAGCTGATGAGCATCTTCAGGCATGTTGGCTCCAAAATCGTAGTATCCTCCTTCGGATGCGGAGGAGCTTGCCATCATGTGAATTTTCTTTTGAGGATTTCTGCTGAGCATGTCAGCAAGAACATTCTTCGTTCCCTTTAAATAGAAGGAATTGAAGTCGTATTTCGGAAATCATTCATTCGAGCGTAATAATTGCTGATGCGGGACTATCTTTTGTTTGAATTGTAACATTTTTGGGAAATATGACATGTCCATCTCTATGCGAAATTTATGTCCAATCAGGTGGAACTCAAATTTTTCAATAGCCCTTTTGACAGCTAGGATTTCTTTGAACGTGGAGTGATAATGTAACACCAAATCTTTAAAGCGTCCGTTTTTGTATCCGCAGATTTGTCGTTTCCCATTTATTTATTCGAGTAGCACAGTACCCCAATATTTGTCGCTTGCGTCGGTCTGGATAACACGTATTCCTTCGGAGGGAATCTTTAAAGGTGGTAGCTTCTGTATTTCTAGCTTTAGCCTTTTGACCGCTTCTGTTTGTTTGTTTGTCCATAAAGGAGGATTCTTGGACATCATTTTTTGTAATGGACGCGTCAACTGTGAAAGTTGCGGGATAAAGTCGCTTAGATAATTGATTACCCCAAGGAATTATTGGACTTGTCTTTTCGATAGGTCGATGTCTAGAAATTCGAGAAGTGTTGTAGCTAGATGGGCTTGTGGGACAAATTGTCTGTTTGTAATATGCATCCCAAGGAATTCGATGTTGGGCTGGGCTATAATCATCTTTCGGGCTGAGAGCATTATTCCATATGTCTTTACTATGATCTGGAACTGTCGGAGAGTTTGAATATGATCCTTGTAGTTTGATGAAAATAAGAGGATGTCATCAATGTAGATCAAGGCCGTATGGAGTAGAGGCTTGAAAATACGTAACATGGCATGTTGGAATAGTGATGGCGCTGTTTTGAGGCCGAACGGTAAGACATTCCACTGAAGATGGCGATTAGGTAAACAGAACGCTGTTTTGTACCGTTCTTCTGGTGAAATACCGATTTGCTAGAATCATGACTTTAAATCAAACTTAGAGAAGATTGTTGCATCTTGGAGGTATTGATTCAGTGGTTTGTAATCGATGACCAGTCTTAGCTTTCCTCTTGCTTGTTCTGCTCTATTGTTGACGTAAAAACCTTGCACGCCCATGGAGATTTAGTCGATGAGACCACCTTTTGGCTGACTAGTTGGTCACATTCCTCATTTGCTTGTTTAAGCAATGCAGATGGCATTCCTGAGTGGCTTGCTTTTGTTGGCGTTGTGTAGATATTTTCTTTGAATGGTAGTGAAACGAAGAACTCTTGGTTTAACCATAGTGGGTTTTTGCATTTTTGAAGAAACTCGGTATGAGAGTCTGCACATGAGATTGATGTAATCTCTTCTTTAATTTTGCCGAATTCGGGGGACATAAGTCCTTCAATTTTGAATAGTCGAGGTATTGTTGTGAAGGCTTTGTAGAGAGTCTTCCATCTTATTCCTCTTGGCTCGATCGAAATGTTGAAATTCTTTTTCAGTTAATAATACGAATCCCATCCCAAAATTAGGTCTTTTCCAGGTGCGAAAGAGCCTAGAACTTTTGTAGCTATTTGACACCCTGGAAATAGCTCTATGGTGATTGGCTTTGATTTTTTCTTGATTGCTAATGACCCTGAATTTGCCACTCTGAATTCTTGTTGGTATGGACACCACATGGATGATGAAAGGATTTTGGGATTTATTATCGGTGTATGGGTTCCTGTGTCTATGAAAGCAATAGCATGGACTGGATCTTCGTTTTTTGAAAGATCAAAGATTGTTACTGGTAAATGCGGTGTTTGTATTTCTTCATGACAAGGTATTTGAGTGATTTTGAAGCAGCATTCTTCTTCGTCATAGGATTCAGAGACATCGGAATCTGAGTAGCCACATATGGCATCCTTTTCATCACTATCATAAGAAAGCACCGATTCGAGATAATGATTGTCGAGATCGATATCTTCTGCAATATTGGATATTGAGTTGATGAGATACTGCATCTTCTTCTTTGAACTGTTTGGGCTGTTCTTGGCGAAATATCATTCTTTGTGACATAAAAAGTACTTTGTCTCCTTTCTGAAGGTTTGTTTTTTCTGAAACACCGTTTGCGCCTGAATTTAGCAAAGTTGGGTTTATGTGTTGATTTTTGGAAACGACGAGTTTTGCTTCCATCTTCACACGAGCAATGTTTCTTGGACTTTGAACACTTGATTGATAGATCTGGTCTTGCACATACCTTGGATAAATGCTTCGATTTATCCATAAATTCCATCCAGAACTCCTTTTATTTGCAAAGTATGTCGAGTGTTCTGAAGACGTATTGTTGGATTTGTCCGATAGAAATCTCTTCGACTGTTTGGCCTTGATCTCTGATATTGAGCTTTGTTTGTTGGCTCAAATAATCATCAATAGAAGAGAGGTAGACTTGTTTAAGGATTGGGTTATTAAGGTTGTTTAGCGCATATTACCTTCGGGTTTGATGTTCGAAATGTTTTGCGAGATCTCTTTTCTTTAGCGAACAACATTTTGCTGTGAAGTATTCTTCTTGTAGTTGCTCTTTGAGGTGGCTTGGGTGCTTATAAATTCTCTGTGAATTTCTTCAAGAAGCAACAGTATGGTGGTTAGATAGACTTGTTGTTGAATGTTATGACTTTGAAGCGAATTGTCTTGCTGGCCTTTTTCGTTCTTGAAAGGGTGTGCCTATCAATTCGTCATCATTTGAGAATACTTCGTCTATATCTGGCTCATCTTTTTTTGCTTCTCCTATAGCGAACTGGTTTGGTAGGGATTCTTCTTCACAATCAGTTTTGTAATAAGAGGAGCTTGAGTCTGAGAAGCGGCTGATCATCGGAGTCGGATGTGAGACATTTGCTAGAAGCTCTTGCGTCAGTGTATGTTCTGACCTTTTAGGATTTTTGTCTTGATCAACTAGGTGATCAAGCAAATTAGACATCGTAAATTCGATCATGCTTATATCCTTTCCTTTTCCTTTGTCATGTTCGAGAGATTCTTGACTAGATTGAGAGGAGGTGATGGTTTGGTTCTTAGTCGGGTTGACACAAAATTATGTTTCTTTTTTTCTTCTCGCCCTGTCTCGCATGGCTCGTGGCTTGAAATTGTTTGTAGGAGTTACACCATATCGAGATGTGAACGCCTCATCGGAAGATAAGAATCCGAGGACTGTGCGTCTTGGCCTTTGATATTGTTCACCCGAAAGAAATCCTGGAGAATAAGTTCATGGATACATAGGCATTGTTGATGACAGGTTTCCGATGTGAAGAAGGTATGCGTCAGGGGAATTTCGTTGTTGGACCATACTTTCGAGGCACCGTTGGAGGTCTTTTAACTGAAATCTGAGATTAGTCATCTCAACTTCTTTTCCTTGAAACTGAGAAGTGTTGACCATCATGTGTTGAGCCATATACATCATTTCTTGATGGAGAGTATTGAGTCGATTATGGATCTCTGAGATTGAGTTTTGAAGCACACTCAATCTTTTGTTGTAACCTTCTGCAAAGTGGTCGATCTTTTGATTAATCGTGGTAAGTAGTCGATTCTGAGCCATAACATTTTCTGATTGCCAATTGAGAACTTTTTCTCCTTGACTTAGTCTGGTCCTGAGGAGTTAATTGCTTTGGAAAGCACTTTTGGACAATGGGATATATTATCATTAATCTTCTGGTGGAGGAAAACTATCTGCTCATATCATCATGATTTCTGGCTTAGATGTCTCTTTTATGTCAGAATATTAGACTATTTATTCATATCGCCCATTGCCTTCGCCGAGTGGACCGACTTTAGGATCTCCTTCAAGATATCTCTTATATAGGGAATCTTTATTCTTTCTCCGTCGTTGGCGAATGTCGTCATCAGATTCATATGAATCTTCTGTGCAGGCCGTACAAGAACAGACATCAAAATATTGATGACCGTTTTCATATTTGAAGGGGTACATTATTTGTCCGTTTTGACCAAAGGAGATTGGCTTCGGGTTTTGCTCTTTGTATGGACCTTGGAACTCGTATTTATCAATTTGGATAGCAAATTGTGTGAATAGTTGCTTTCAGAATGAAGATGATCTAGGGTTGTCAAACTTTATCTCCGTTGTTCCATCGTTGCGTGAGTGGAAGTTTACTTCGGATGTCTGGACCGGTGTTTGGGATGCTTGATGTAACCTTTCGTAGCTTGTAACCCATGATTCTGGTATTCGCTTGATTAACTATTCTCGAGAGATTTGTCGAGGGATTTGAGTAGTACTTGGAGCTTGTGAAGCGGATGTGACTTCGAGGTAAAGTGCCTCGTCAGATGAGGGTAATATAAGGTCAAGAGCATGATCTTGGATATGGTAGACGATCTGGTGATGTAGTGTTGCTATAACGCTATTCTCTTGCATAGGCGCTCCAACCAGTTGTAGTTGGACTTTAAGCGCTTTTAGCATATTGGGATCTTGCAGAGAGATATTAAAGTTTGGAAATAGTGTTATGAATACTGTTCCAGCGTTTAATGTTGTTTGAACCGCACCGATGCAGGTTTGCTGATACGACTTTAGTCTAGAGTCGACCAAAGCGATTCGTGCTATGACTGGTAGACATTTTCGAGCAGGTAGGGTTAGCCCGATTCATACTACTCCAAAGTGTAGGTGAGTGTATCTTTGTTGCTGCCATAACTTTGGTAGCCCTTCCGGAATGTTAAGTGAGATGAACTGTTCTTCTTCTGTGGCTGAGACCTGGCAAGATGAGAACTTGCTAGATTGAACGTATTCGCGAATTTTCCTGCTTGATGATGGATGTATGAGTTGTCAAACATTTTTGATAGAGAAAACACCAGGTTTCTTGGTGAAATATTCATACGGATTTACAAGTGGAAGAGTAGTTTCAGGAAATTGGTCTCCTGGAACATATTCGATTTCATATAGGGAATTAATATCTGAGAAAGATGAACGACTCTTATTTTTTTGTAAGGTAAAAATAGCAAACTGGGAATTAATCGCTGAAGAATTAGAATTAGACATGATGAGGATTTGTTTTCAGAACATTCTAAACAATCAATCATACACATAGATTTATTCACTCAAAACAAAACATAAGTCTTGGCTCTGATACATGTTACTATATAAAAACCATAATGTTCCGATCAAAATATATCTACTATTTAGTTATGATATGATCTCTATCTTGTATACTTATGATTCTAAGTAAGATTTGACCAAAAAAAACATAATATATATTTTATCTTCTAAGATAATTATTTCATTACTATTGATTCGACTAAAATTTCATTAAAAAAAAAGAACAAACTATATTTCGTTGATTATAAGAACTTTAACTGAATTTTAAGCTAATTTATATTTATATTTTTTAAAAAAAAAATTGTTATAGAATGGGGAGGCTTAAGCAATGTTGGTCAAGTCTGCTAGTGTTGGCAGTAGTGGTGATCGGAACCGGAGCTGTTCCCATCACTTATCTCCAAAGCGCCGTCGCTAAAGGAGCCGGTAATATGCAACAACGTTTTACATACTTATCATTATAATTTTAGTTTTTATTTTGCATTAAATCGGATAATTCAACAAGTTATCGAGAAATATTTGTTTATATATATGTAGTGTGTTTGGATGGGAGTGCACCAGCTTACCATTTCGACAAAGGGTTTGGTTCGGGGGTTAACAACTGGATCGTTCACATGGAGGTAAAGACTTGATTATGTTGCAAAATTTTTGACCACTTGGATATTTTTATCGATGAAATGACTGAATATAATTTGTGTTTTTTTTTGTTTGAATATAATTTAACATTCATCCTAAAAAAAAAAACTTGTAGTACTTTTTTGTTTTTAGTCATTTTGCAATTAGATCATATGTTTATATAATTTATCAACTCTATTTGGAAGGAGAAATTTACGTCTTAAATAACATATTATCAACGGTTGGTTCCATACACTGGAGAAGATTATGGATCAAAAGGCCGAAACTTTCAATGTTTATAAACAAAAAGAAAAGAAGTCAATGTAATATATAAAGTAAGTTACAGTTAGTTGAATCGAATTCAAATATAGTGTGAAAATGTTATGTGTTAGGGAGGAGGATGGTGTACCGACGTGGCTTCATGTAGTGAGCGTAAGGGCACAATGAAGGGTTCGTCCAAATTCATGAACAAAGACTTTGGTTTCTCCGGTATCTTGGGTGGCAAGCAAAACACTAACCCAGGTCTAAACTAATATTTGTTTTATTTTTTCCAATGATTTTGATTTTGATTTTTCTGAGAGTTAATCGATCAATGGTGTTGAAGTCTGTACTTTCTTGTTAAAAGGATTTTCTTTTAATTTCTTCAGATTTTTACAATTGGAATAGAATCAAAGTCCGATATTGCGATGGATCATCCTTCACGGGTAATGTAGAAGCCGTTAATCCGGTAATTTAGTGACTATACTCATATTTATGACAATTTGTTAATATTTTTCGGTTCCAAAAACTCACATTTTTCTTGTAGCTATTAAATTTTTTATATTTGAAACCGTAAGTTTTATGATCGGAACTTTGATTTGCTTTCAGGCGAACAAACTGTTCTTCCGCGGTGCACGAGTTTGGCGTGCGGTGATTGATGATCTGATGGCTAAAGGAATGAAAAACGCTCAAAACGTATTATACATATTCATATTTCGACGTCTCTTTCTTTTGTATCAAATTTAATTTGTTACTAATTTAGAGGTTATACAAAACGTTTCAGGCGATACTCTCCGGTTGTTCAGCCGGAGCATTGGCCGCGATTCTACACTGCGACACTTTCCGAGCCATACTTCCCCGAACAGCTAGAGTCAAATGTGTTTCTGACGCCGGTTACTTTATCCACGGGTATGTGCACATATATCCATATGGTTGGCGATAGAAAAAAAAGCCCTAACCAAAAAAAAAAAATCAAATCAAATTAAGCTGAAAGCTCAAACCAAGCCAAACTAAACGAATAACCCGAAATTTATTAAATAGAATCGTATTACATAAACATTCTAAACATAATACTATTTACATCATTATATATATTTGTTATATATATTAAGATTATAATTAATAAACATAGGACCGAATCCAATCCGAAATTTACCAACCCGGCTAGACAAGACACCATATTACAAATGATTTTATTTGGTTTCGGTTTTAATCAAACTTGTAAAACCGAAAATCCAAAAATCAAAGCAAAATAGAAACCGTAGATCGGATAGCCCACCTCTGCATACATAGTCTATAAATCATAATGTTCTGCTTTGTTGAGGATTTTTCATGTTAGTCTAGATCATAGATCAAATTCCTTCAACATTATCTAATTATTTTTATTTGACCACCGGTAGACGCCTTTAATGGCAAGAAACCTGGAATTGGACTCTGTGGATTAATATGGGTTTCGGGCCTTTCGGCTTAGGATCACCCCAAAAAAGAAAAACTAATAGAACCGTTAATCATCTTTTGTTTATCATTCATCACTGAATTGGATTTTATGAAACAGTAAAGATATCTCAGGAGGATCATACATCCAATCGTATTACAGCAAAGTCGTCGCGCTCCACGTACAATTTCTCTGCCTCTCTCTCTCTCAAATAGTTCTCTATTGTAGTAAATTCTATTAAATCATGAGGATATATAATCCTAAAGTCAGCCATGCTTAAATCATTTTTTCAGGGATCTGCAAAGAGTCTTCCTGTTTCTTGCACCTCAAAAATGAGACCAGAACTAGTACGTACTTAATATCTATCGGTTAAGTTTTTTTGGTTTTCAACTCAAAACCCTTCCAAGTCTTTTATATACTTTTCAAGGTTCCTCACAACTTTCGATGTGGGATATTCTCACACTATCCTAAAATCATCGTTTATCTCGACACCTTTTTGCATATATGGAGCAACATTAATTAACTTGTTCTTTGATCGGTTTTTGCAGTGTTTCTTCCCGCAATATGTCGTTCCTTTCATGCGGACACCGCTCTTTGTCATTAACGCCGCCTTCGATTCCTGGCAGGTCCGATATATAGATACATTGCATAAAATATACACACAAGATCGACATATATATTGAGTACTAATAATGTATTATGGTAAATTTTTCAGATCAAGAATGTTTTGGCTCCGACCGCGGTTGATAAGCGCAAAGAGTGGAAGAATTGTAAGCTTGATCTCAAGAAATGTACGGCCGCTCAGCTCAAAACTGTCCAGGGTAAAAAACTAAACCGAATTTTACAGATTTCCGGTTTATAATGGGTGAAGAAGTACTTGTGCTTAATGTCGCAGAGTTTGGTGGTAAAGTAGATTAAACCGGATTGGTTCTAAATGTCGCAGGGTTTAGGGATCAGATGATGCGTGCATTGTCTCCGGTTCACAGTACTCCGTCGAGAGGGTTGTTCTTGGACTCGTGTCACGCTCATTGCCAAGGCGGAAGCGCCGACTCTTGGTCCGGTGCCAAAGGTCCCCAAGTCGCCAATACGGTAATAAAAACATATACTCATAATTGTATAGATTATATGATTTGCTTCTAATTTCGAAAATTTTGATATTTTCACAGAAAATTGCGAAGGCAGTGGGAAACTGGTTTTATGGCCGGAGTGCGTTCCAGAAGATAGACTGTCCGTCGCCGATTTGCAATCCTACCTGTCCTGCAATCTCTACTGACGAATAGATCTTTATATTACATTCATAAATGTTCAGTTTTTAATTTCAACCAAAATCTCTCGAATATTTGGTTTCCCGAATCGGATGAATTATCATTGCTGAGGAATAAGAGTTACTGACGAACAAATTGCAATTTCAAACTGCAGCAAAGTTGAATAAAGAGTGTATTTTTAAGATTATTTCCTGTATTAATCGAGTTTTATGTGAAAAGTTTTCAACTTTATTCCAATTTCGAGAGAGAGAGAGAGAGAGGGAGAAGGGAGAGAGAGTACACAAAGCTTTGAAACTGTGATTTGGGGAAATAAAGCTTCCGACTTTACTTGAGGGTCGACGAAGATCATTGCTTCATAAATCGTTAAACAGTTTCGGGGCTTATCGATGGATTCGGCGTTTGTGGATAGAGCTTGGGAAAAATGGGTTACGGGTAACGTCGGCTCTTCAGGTAAGTCTCCGATTAGGGTTTCTTCTTCTTCATCTTCTTTGGGAGATTCTGAAAAGGAAACGAAAAAAAAAAGAATCTTCTTTTGGTGATTTGATTGTTTGAATTTTTGATTCAGGAAATCCTTTGAAGGCTGCTGTTTTGATTAACTATGACCCTACAGTACCGTCTCGTCTCTTGTCAACAATGTAAGTAAATTCATTCTGTGTGTCCTCGTGCATAATCAAGCTTGTTCTTAAGATTGGTGTTTACAGTAAAAGATCGAAAATTGATCGTTGTTGTCTCTTTCACCAAAGTTTGATGTATGCTTTTTGAATTTTGATTTAGTCTCTCTTTGAATATAGTTCTGTTTAATCAGATTCACTTAATCTTGAGGCTCAAATATGAGTTCTTTGCAGAGCTGAACAAGAAGGGATTGATCTCTATCCAGTTGAGCTGAAGCAATTCATCGATTTCATGAGACGTGGCAATCTTCCTACCGAGACCTTTGTTCTTGGATCCAACCAATGTAAGTTTTTGTTTGCTTTTTTTCTTCTGCTTGGAGAGTAGAGTACTTGTGGTTTAATAATAGGAGCTTAAATTTGTAGACATCATAACATCAATTCACGAGAATTGGTTTGCTGCTCGGTGCTTGAACACTACGCAGCCTGCTGGCGAAGGAGCTGTTGTTATGCAGACCGCGGTTTACGTATTGGTTGCTCTGTGAGTGCAATGCACACTCTACTCATTTGCGTCTCTTGTTCGTACATTTCAATCTAGAACCAAAGGGCTTATGAAACACTTCTGATTATACTGTGTTCTTCTTGCAGATATGATGGATCAATTGGTTCAGCTTCACAAGCTATGGCTGCAGCTGATCAGTTTGCATCGCAGCTGAGTCGGAAAAACTTCTAGCTTCATCTTTTGCGAATATCATGAGAAAACACTATTCTCTGTTATTAATGTACCCAACTTTGATTGTGTTTTGAGAAGTATCCTCGAGTTTCGATAACTGATCTTTCATTTATTCTCAGCTTTTATAACTATAAAGTCAGAAATCAGTTGGTACAGAAAGAAAAACGCCATTTTTGTAAACAACTCATCTCAGCATACAGTTGTACTTTAAGTTCAGTTCCATGGAAGAATCCGGAGTTGTTGCATTGTAATCTCTAAAACTCATCAAGTTCTTGAAGCTAGTGTCTTGTCTTGTTGGATTTTGATAACAGAAGCTTCAAACTTCAGGTCAGAGTCATCTTCAGTGTTGTTGAGGGATCATGTTTGCAAATGTCTCCTCTGGCATAGTGGGCACACCCTGCAATTACCATCTAGAGCAAGGGACACACCCTGCAATTACCATTTCAAGACCATTATGTTGTGTAAGAACAGATCATCAAGATGAATAATTTACCTGTGGGTCTCTTTCAACCATCAATATTATAAGACAAGAGACTGGTGATGTATTTCATCAAGAACCAAAATCAAAAACACAGATAAACCCTATTAGAGAAGCAGTCAGAAGAATAGATAGCTAAAAAGAAAGCAGTCAATACAATCATCTGTAGTAGCGAGATCTCTGTCTTGCGAAATCAGAGAATGAAGCAGTTTCTTTTAAATTTATTGTTTTGAGTTTAACATAGTTTAATCTTCGAGTTGATCGACGGACGATTAGCGATTGAAGGAGAAAAGAGGAGGAGGAAGAAGCCGAAGCTAGAATACTCGACATGGTCGTCGTTCACTAGCCGTTGAGACTTGAGAGAGTTTGTATATTTTTTTCAGTTTTTTTTTTCCGAATCAATTTTGACCTAATTTTTAAAGTATTTTGGACTGACCATGTCCACGTTGTTCAAGTCCGTTTTGTCCGTGGACAAAATTGGACCAAGCCCATTTAACCCGCTTTGTATATGGACTTGTCCATGTCCGGTCCATAATGTTTTGGACACGGACACTCCATGGTCGGCCCGCCCATTTTGACAGTTCTACTAACGGTACTAAGAATAAAAAAATGAAGAAACCGTATCGAACAAAAGTTGGTTCTTCTGTATCAGAAAAATCCAAAAAAGAAGAAACTAGATTGGATTGTAGATTCGTAACCATATGTTTCTGTACAGAACAAATGGGGTTGGGTTGAGCTTGAAAGTGAAACTTCAGGGCCTGACAAGAAAAAGCTTGAATTATCACATGATGCTTTCTTGTTTTTTTGTTTGTAAAAACTCCAACACTTTTATGATCATCTATACCTTGCATCCTTTAATACAGAGCATAATAATTCCAAAAATTATTCAGTCACTACTCACTAGAATGTTCAGTCTGGGTTTCAATTTATTCTAGGGTGTGTTTTTTAATTGGTTGGTTTTGTTTTTAGAAATTGAAAATGAGTGTTTTTTTGTTGGCTTCTATTGATTGTTAGGTGATGATTCAACAATGTAGTCAGACTAATAACTGCGACAAAATTAGTATGCTTAACACATCTCGCAAGTAATTAGCTGGAAAAAAAAACACATATAAAGGAGAGGATCTTTTGCCATCATCAATTAATAGCAAGATCTTGCAGAATTTAATTATTATAATATGATGTTAAAAATACGAATTTTAAAAAAAAAAAAAAAAAGAGGAGTAGCTGAACATAGGGAACCTGCCCATTGACAAAACGGAGAACCTTTTGACCAAATTGCTCAAATCCAATTAGCATTAGTGAGAGTGTATGCATTGTAATAATTTAGATCCAACTAAAAAGTACTAATCCCTTGGTTTTATAAAAAGATCGTCAATTAATACATTTCACACATATTAAAAACTTTAAAATTTTACTAATATATCCATAATTAATTCAAAATAATTTAAAATACAAAGTTATTAGTTTTGGGTAAAAGTAATTTAGAGAATTAGTTAGAAAAATTGAATTGAAAATATAAAACAACAGTCTTTTTTATTCTAAAACGACACTGTTTTTAGATAATGATTGATTAATAAGATGCAAAAAGATAAATAAACATTAATCTGCAAATGAAATGCACCGTTAAACAACCAACCAATTTTTAGATAATAAATACATGATCAAACAACCAACTAATTTTGCAAGTCACATTAAATCCTTTTTGTTTTGTTACGTTTGTTTTCCACTAAAACATCATTAGTTGCATTTATTCCGCACTAACGGTACTTAGTTGGATCATTAGTTGCATTTGTTCTCTTAACACACACAATTCGCAACTCTAATTCAACGTTATATATCCAAAAATGAACAAAATTCTTCATTTCACATGCCTGCAATAATATCTCTATTCATCTCTTTGCACAACAAACTTAATCATTGTCGCCAAAGAGTTTGTGGTCCAGTGGTGATGAGACTTTGGGTGTGGTATGCATTGGGCTTCTCACCCGGGTTCGATTCCCGCCGGTGACAAAAACTACTTCCTCCCATGGCACTAGCGTTGACGGCCCATAAGGACCAAGAAAAAGGTGGACGCGGCTTGAAGAGATTAGTACTGAGGTCTAGAAAGCCGATAGGAGCCCACGGTTATCAAAAAAAATTTAATCATTGTCATACACATACTCATATACAGTGGATTATCAAATCGTATTTCCTCAATTTTCAACACACATATATAAATGTGTGTGTATATAAACTTTTTTTTCAGATGTTAAGGAACAAATTCCACAATAAGAAGCTAAACCGGTCAAAAGATTTGTCTCACAAAACCCTGCATAAATGTTGACCAAAAAAAAAAAAAAACAGCATAATTTAGGTAAATGAGATTTGACTATGACCTTTTTTACTAATCAAAACAGGTCATCTTGACTATTACCCTATGCAAAATAAAACCAATCATAAACCCTAAAGATTCTCAAGAACAGAGCTCATCATCGTCATATCTACCCTTAGAAATCAAATCATATGGGGACTGTTAAGAATTAACTGTTAAGAACAGATTGAATAGAGAATTAATCACATTAAAACCCTAGATCTTAAATTCAAACGTTACCTAGCATCTAACAAATTCTAAAATTTTCCAAACATGGGCTGTATAATATCACTTGACTCTATAATTAAAACTAAAACCAATAGTCAACATTTAGGGAACAAACACAAAGATTGAAGAAGATTTAAAAATGGTGAAATCATCATCTTGATCTGGAGAAACCCAATAGCCTATCCAACAAAAAGATTTTAAGATTCAAAGAAGAAACAAACCTTGTGATTTCAAAAAACAAAGAACATAAAGAAGAAGAAGAGTAGATTTCTTCTAGATCTGATTGGATTTGGTTTTTTATATTTTATTTTTCACCATCGGGGCTCCGATTCAGTTGATGCAAGGCGGGATCCAATCCCTGCTCACAAACGAACAAGGAAAAGCCACGTGGCTGTGTCAGCCAATTAGTTCCCGACCTGCACCAAGCGAATCCGAGCCCGACGGTGACTCTATCATAATCTCTCTCTACAAGAAAACAGAAAGACAGAGAGAGAAGAAGAAGAAGAAGTTTTAGTTTTGTTGTAATGACGACGAAATGAGGCAAAGAGTGCTTCTGATTGTTTTTTTTATTTAGAACCCTATCGAACAGAGACATCCTTTAGCCTCATTTGTAGGGTATTTAATACAGGTAACGGACCATTCATGAATTGACACGTGTTTTTAATTTAAGAGGTGTTCGCTTTCACACTATGGTGACTGACTATGGTGGAGTCGTGGGGAGAGATATGAATTTTCCGACTTTTTTTATGATGAAATTACGGAAAAAGACATCACTCACTCGTACAGTTAAACCACGTGAGCGTGATCTGTACATGTCACGTGGACTACTTCCACTTTTGACTTTGTGATGTAAACTAATATTTTGCCTCCTTTATAATATTTTGCTGTATTTTTGAAAGGAAATCGAAAATTATCATCCATATTATTTAGGGCAATTTTACAAAATAGCACCAAAAAACTTAAAGTTCAATAATTTAGCACACAAGGGTGAAAATCTCAAAACTAGCATTCATTAAAAGGAAAAAAAGACTAAAGTATCTTCTATTATATTGTAAAATCAATCATCCCAAATGGAGCTTGTGACGAGATCCATGGCTGCAATTTCTACTTTCTTCCTTCTCTTCCTCATTCCCCTTGTCCCACTCTCGCTTCTCGTTATCTTGGCCTTAATCGTACGTACGCCCTCGTCCCATCCGAATCCCCATCAAGTCACGTCTTCTTCTTCATCACCGGCGGTAAGCTGAAGAACGGAACCGTCTTTGCTAAACATGACTCTCTCTACTTTACCTTTCTTCACCGCGTTTAGAAACTCGCTGTACCGCCATTGCGATCCCTCCGGAAGATCCGATGATGATTGGGCTTTCGGATTAGGCGCCGTAATCGTCTGGGTCTCACTAAACGGCGACGGCGACGTCGACGGCTTCACTGCTTGAGCTTCAGCAACGACGGTTTGTGTAGCGCTAACCGGTTCGTCCAAAGCTAAAGCTCCTTGCGGCGACGAAGAAATTGATGAGAACAGAATAGCTGCTAAAGCTACTCGCGACGGCAATGACTTTATGGGTTTTCCATTGTCTTCGATTCGCAGAGCTGATCGAGTACTTCCACGGGAGATTAAGGAGAAGGAAAACTCTGATTCTTCACTATATCAGCAAGAGGGAAACTGGAAAAAGCCATATAAGGCCGACCTTCCTAAGTTAGACAATTTAGGTACGCATACAAATACAGGATACTGATACATCCTATAATATGATACCCTTTTTATTTATTTATAATAAAATCTTAATGTTTTCTGAAATTTGATACTGCAAACACATAGTTGTCATCGACCTGAATCTACAGCCAAAAGTGCAGGAGCTAGCAACCGTACTTCAAACATGAGAACTTATAGAAGCTTGTTTTTTTTTGCAGGGACTATTTGGTCTCCAAGATCGAATGTTGCAGAATTTGAACACAACTATGTTGTGGCAGTAGAGCTACCAGGGGCCAGTATCAATGATATAAGAGTGGAGGTTGACAACACAAAGTAATTATTACGCATCTTGACACATGTTTACTTTACTTAATACGCATTGTGTAACAAAGGTACTTACCCGTGCTGCTGCAGCTTGTCTGTGACAGGGAGGCGCACATCTATATGTCAAAAAGTTGATGCAGGCACCAAAGATTCAATCTTTGGATATCACAAGCAAGAAATACTACAAGGACCATTCAAAGTTTCCTGGCCACTCCCCATCAATGTGAACAAGGATAATGTTTCCGCTGAATTTATGTAAGTAGAAACTATACTTCTCTAAACCTCAACGTTATGATTAGTGGGTTTATAGCTAGTGCACACCTAAAAAGTAGGTTTTAGATTCCAATTTGAAGTCTTAGCCAGTCACTAGCATGAATTAGATATCTAGAATATGGCAAGTTTTATAGAGAGCGCTAACAAGTAACGCCCAATATATTATTGCATTTGGAGCAGGGATGGGCTTCTGAGGATAGTGATTCCAAAGCTTTGAGGGTTCATGGTTCTGGAACCATATACATCACGGTAAACATATATGATGTTTGTGTGGAAGAAAAGAAAAAATCAATGTTGATAAAAGATATGTAAAATAGTTTGGTCTTTATTTATCACAGATTGCAGACAGGCATGCTCAGTTGAAAGAGTAAGCCATGTAAAAACAATCCATAAATATATATATAAATATAAACAAAGTAGAATGTTTCATGCTGCATTGTGTTTCTAAACTGGTGTTCTTACATATTCTTCTTGAAAGAAAATATGTACCCGACAATTTTTTATGGAAAGTGTGTGTTTTCATCTTGTTGGTTATTGCATTTGAGTTGTTTATATATAGAATTTAATGAAAGAATCATTACTGATTGGTCTTATATTCCCAGCTTGCAATGATGATATGTGATGAGTTAGCCAGAAGATCAATGAAGCTATATTTTATGTACACAACTCTACCTTTTAAAGCCTTTTTTCCCCAGAAAACTTAGCCAGAATACTTTTTCATTGGTCATTTATGGAAATGAAACGTATTTAGGAACATATATAACGTATTTAGGAAAGCTTTCCTAAATGATGAAAATTGATAATTTCTTGAAAATAAAACGTATTTAGGAACATATATATCATATTTCGGAAAGACTTCCTAAATGAACAAATGATGAAAACTGATCCTTTCTTGAAAATGAATCGTATTTAGGAACATATATAACGTATTTCAGAAAGACTTCCTAAATGAACAAATGATGAAAAATGATCATTTCTTAAAAATAAAACGTATTTAGGAACATATATAACGTATTTAGGAACATATATAACGTATTTCGGAAAGACTTCTGAAATGAACAAAAGATGAAAAATGATCATTTCTTAAAAATGAAACGTATTTAGGAACATATATAACGTATTTCAGAAAGACTTCCTAAATGAACAAATGATGAAAAATGATTATTTCTTGAAAATGAAACGTATTTAGGAACATATATAACGTATTTCGGAAAGATTTCTGAAATGAACAAATGATGAAAAATGATCATTTCTTGAAAATGAATCGTATTTAGGAACATATATAACGTATTTCGGAAAGACTTCCGAAATGAACAGATGATGAAAAATGATCATTTCTTGAAAATGAAACGTATTTAGGAACATATATAACGTATTTCGGAAAGATTTCCTAAATGAACAAATGATGAAAACTGATCATTTCTTGAAAATGAAACGTATTTAGGAACATATATAATGTATTTCGGAAAGTCTTCAGAAATGAGCAAAAACAGAAAACGATATTTCATGTTGATTTCCATGCGTAAATGAAGCATCAGAACAAACAGAAAACGATATTTCATGTTGAATTCGATTTCGGGATCCATTGGATCTAAAGCTATGGTAACATTGAGACTCCTCACATTTCTTTCTCATGAGAACAAAAGTCTTGATGTTTTCTGCTTTGGTGTACACTAGTAAACTTTCTTCACACTCTTGGACCTCCAAGAGACGAATTTGCTGATTTGTTATGGTAGTAACCATTGCCCTCGTTTTGATTATGTTGATTCACTTTGAAAAAAAAATACATGATCGAAGACAACAAATTGATTTCTTTTTATTGTATTTTGTTCATTATATATAGTATACAAATACATGATCGAAGACAAGAACTGAAGAACATACATGTTTTTATGGGTATCCTTCTTCTATTTCTCAATTTTCAGACCAACGTATACCAGTTGTTCATCAAAGAAGACTATGTGTCATATGATCCATTGTTCTTCATTTCAGAGCTGAGGCAAGACCAATCGAAAGGTGGAATCGCATAGGGTCCGTTAAGTAAACCCTCAGCTATCCATCTGTACGCAGCCTCGGTCAAATGAACACCGTCCCAATTTACGTACTTCGAAGGGTCATTACAACACTCAATTACTTCAAAGCCACATTTCCTACCAAAGGTGAAGTTGTACGACCCTCCTAAACCGCAACAAGCCGGCAAGGGCTTGTTCATAAACCCTGATTGGATGATTAACTTGGTTAGCAAATCGAATCAATGAACTTGGTCGTGTAGGTTCAGTAGGAAGGATCAAGAAGGCTAACCGAATTTGGCTGGTTCTTGGAAAATATGTGACAGAGCGTTGTAGTAGTCTGCGTATATGATGTTGACATGAGGGTACAGCGTTCTGAGCTTGTTGAGTTCTGCCTGAAGCTGCTTGTTGTAGTATTCCCCAAACTTGTTCAGCCATTTCAAACATCCTGTTATAGGATCGTATTCTTCCAAGTTTGATGTTTGATATAATGTCAAATAGGATACCGAGCATCCGAGTGGGAAATCACCGGGAACCAGAAATGTTCTTCCCCCCATATCGATCAACTCCTGTATTATGCTTTCGATATTCAGTTCCAAAAACAAAACCAGAAAAAACACAAGTTTGTGCTTTTGTTGTCCCTGGACAACCAGATCAAGAATTCGATAAGGCATTTCAGAAAGAGAGATGTTTACCGTGATTGCAGAAGAAACAGTACTGATAACCAGTGGAACCAGCTCTTTGATCTCTTCGATGGGTTTGCCCACGAAGAATGCATAATTATAGTCATTCCCTCCAATTTATCCCATGAGGATCAAAGCATTTTCGATCATATCTCTGCAGTCTAAAACAAGTAAGCCATTACTTCCCAAGTGAACTCGATTCATTGCAGTTTAACAGAAAGTGGTAGGATCTCTAAGCACAACCCAAAACCGAACAAACTTTTTATCTTTTCTTTTTTGGTAGTAACTCTCTACTTCTAAACCAAAGCTGAATATAAGGTCTGCTGCTAGAACCTTCAAAAGAACAATCTAAAGTGCTCCATTTTGAGGTGAATTGAAATGCTAGTCATCAACTCTAGTGGGATATGGTTAGAGAATAAGAAATAAAAGTTGATATTTCTTACTACCTGAAGGAGAGCCACACAAGTTGGGCAAACTATCCTTGAAGCTCCTAATCTGAACGCCTAAACTGACGTTGGTGTAAGCAAAATGAATTCCTCTCTCTTCGAGAAAGGAACGGTCCAGTGCGGTTGCTCCCCCCACCGCAAAATTAACTCCCTTCTCAAAGGTTGCGTTTTGAGATCCATAGAAAGGAGGCACAAGCGGAAAACCCAAGAATTCAGCTGTGAACAGAAAAGGGTATGAGAGAGCCGTAGTGGTTTTTCTGTTTAAGATGTTTTCATGTTTATACAATCAACCTGCCATTCAAGCAAGAGGATCCAGAAACAATAAAACAGGGGAAGAAATTAAATACGTAGAGCCAAACAAAGAAAGAACTCTTTTTTGGTTTCTTCTCACTGGAAAAACAAATAAAAATTGCTATTGTAAGTGCTAATACATCCATTGGTGATTTTTGTTTTCCAAGCAGGGTGAAACCTAATACAATTACAAGTTTATGATCCGATTATGCAAGCTCTTTGCAGAGAATATGGAGCTAGACCTACCTAGAAAAGACGATACAGACACAGTAAAGAGGTACCAATGAAATCGATGACGAGGCGGCCATTTGAGAAACGGCCGGTGGGATGGTGGAAGAAGGTCTCTCCGTAGGGCGGAAACGCGACGTGAGGCATATCGTTAGGATCAGAGAGGCCGAGCATGTTTCCGGTGTCGGCAATCGAGTCGCCGAAACTTATGATCGATTTGAAATTCCGGCACTGCGTTTCCGAGGTCACGATAGTGAGAAAAAGTGCAGATAAAAAGAAGCTCACGAGCTCGGGAGACGCCATGCGAGAAGCCCCAAGGTGGTTGGTCTCCGGGAAGTTACACCGGATCCGGTGTCCAAGTCGCTGTCAAAATGACAATCACACCTTATCTTCCCTGAATGTCCAAGTCGTTGTCTTCCCCAATGTAATCAACCACTTGAGTAAAATCTATAATTTTTAAATGCTCGAGTATTAAACTGTGTCTAAAAAATTATATCACATTAAAAATAGTCTTTTCGGTTTAATGAATGCTAAAAATGGGACTTTTTTATTAGGGTGCTAGTTTGGTCAGAAAGTTTTTAAAAAGTGCCATTTTGAACAATTTCTCTATTATTTACGCTTTAGCATTTTGACCATTTGTGGTACGAAATTATCCACCCGCTATGCTACAGTGCATTAGAATCTATTAAAGTTCGAACTTTTAAAAATATATAATATGGTCAAAGATAACTTTTTGTTATCTAGCAGAATTGAGATATTTACATTTGATCATTTACCATTTATAACAGATATGTGTAATTATTAGGAATCTATTTCTAAAAGATTGATTTTCTAAGTTTTTTTTTATTCCATAAAGATTATTTTTGTAGATTTTATATGCAATTTTTTTATCAATTATTGTTGGTAAAATGTAAACTTCAAAATATATTAATTGAGGAAATTTGAATCTATTGAATTATTATGGTTTATAGTTATGAAAAAGTGTTTAGAAGGATTTAATAGGAGTTGGGTTTAGATAGAGTTGATTGATTTTAAAAAGTCAAAAGATTAGTTAAATTTGTATAGCCTTTGTTGAACTTCTAGAAAGTTTTTTTAAATTTGAGAAAGTTTTGTGTATTATAAAAAAATCTATTATATCAATCTTAAAAAATCTAACGGATATACATAGTATTATGAAAGTTTTGTTTTATGAGTTAGAATCTTAATAATTTATATCTCAACACCACTAAATTTTAACCGAATTACATAATTATTAATTATTAAAGACCAATTTTTTAATAACAATGGATTTTGTATATAACTTTTTTTGTTAAAGAATTATTTTGTATAGAATTTGAAAGTCATCAAACCAATAACTAGGGTTGGACAAAAAATTCAGACCCAAAAATCCGAACCGGTACCGAACCAAAAGAGTTTCGGATCCATCCAAATACCCGAACGGATCCTAAATTTTTATACCCGAAGAACCGAACCGAGAACTGAATGGGTACCCAAAATATTTGAAGTGTAATTATATACCTAAATATATTAATTATATTTAGACTTGATATAACCCAAATACCCAAAATTACAACTATAAACCCGAATATATTAATTATTTTTTAGGTATTTCAGATATTTTGGATACTTGTGGTTTGAAAGTATATTGGTTTTATTGAAATGAATATTCATGTTTTTGTGTGTTTGTCTCGATTTTGAATTTTTCGGGTTTTTCGGGTATTATGGATACTTTCGGATACTGATCCGAACCATATCCAAAAAAATTTAGGATCTTAAAGAAAATACCCTAACCGATCCGAACCCGATCGATATCTAAATCTTTAAACCTGAAATACCCGAAACACAAAATACCCGACCCAAATCCGATCTGAGGATCTGAATGTCCACAATCCCAATAGCAGTAAATTTATAAGGAATTGTAGAATCCATAAACCAATAACATTGATATTTATTAAAAAATGTTAAAATGGATAAACCAATAACAATAGATTTTACAAATTCTAACAACAGACGCATTTCATTATTGAATAATCAAAAATATTGCATACATCCACAATTAACCAAATCGTAGCAGAAGTGCTAATAACATAAATGAGTTTCAATTTCGAATTCTTTTTTGGGATTCAATTCTATTTCTATTTCGAACTTTTCGGATCAAAAGTCTGATTTGGTACATGTCGTACTATTTGAATTCATGTTATTGATTTTAATCTGACATGACCACTCTCTCAGACACGATATCATTGTTATCAAACCGTATAGTCTGTTATAAACTGAGAGTAGCAGCGATCGTGCCTGGCCAAACTCATCTTATAAATTTATTTAGTCAATAATATGGTTTTTCCTTACCATTAGTATCTAGTTCTTAGTGTAGACTATGTAGTGTAGATAGTAAAGTTGCAAGACAGTGCCTTAACATTGAAGAAATAAAACAATGGATAAGAAAATGCCGAAAGAGAATAATGATGTTAACTACTTTCCCTAAAATGCTCCATAGTTGAATTAATTATTACCATCCCTTTTTGATCAAATTAGTAACGTTTAGTCGCTCAATAAATCGGAATATTCGTAAACATCACAACAGAGGATATTCATCAGAAGGGTGTTATTATATTCGTAAACATTTATGATCACCAAATTTTCACGTTGAGGTTCTTTTTAATAAAATAAATCTAATATATTAAAGGAGAATATGATTCCGTTTCTGTGATAATAGACAAATGTGCACAGTCTATTTCATGGTATAGATTCTACACCAATGTATGTGAATGTATTATGTGTATTTTGCAGTCTTTTACGGCGCCGACAGTTTATTTTTCTCCATCTCAAAATTGACAATTTCACATTACATAGTTTTTCCGCAACACTTTTTGACTATGCGATATTTAATATCAATTTATAACAAATATTTCAAACGATTTCAGCAAATTTCTCTTATTTTAAAACTTTAGAAAACTAAGTCCCGTGAATGATGTTAAAAACAAACAAAAAAAGTCCGTGAATATCGCAAACATTATTTTTAGTATTTTGGCTATGCACGAGTTAGTGTTTAGTTCACTTATTACATTGCACAAAGAAGATAAGATGTGAAAGAACAAAAAAATAAAGATTTTGTGGGGTATGAACCGAGAAGATGGTTCGTCCTATATGAGCATTCAGGTGATGCAAAACTGTGAATCAAAGCATACAGAACAATATGATTCTTGATGAAAGTTATGTTTAGAGAAAATGGATTTGCAATTGTCACAAACCAGATTGTTCTTCATATATCTCGTAAGAACAAAAAAACTTTAATCATCGGATCTTGTGGAACATATGGAATTTGAGTATATAGAAGCCAACAAAATTTGTTGAAACGCTTGTGTTTGCTTGTAAGATTACCTTTTTTGAGTTCAGTCGAAAATGATCAAAGTTTTAGTTTTGAGAAGGTGATATTGGATTTGTTGGCTATGAGACTAGCCCAAGTGGGCAAGAAAAGTCATTGAGCTTTGTACAATTCAAGTCCATGTGGTTGGTTGTTTTGAGAAGAGGAGTATCATTCTTCTTGCAACATGTATTGTTGGCTAAACCTAATTCCAAGAGAAGGATACGAAAAGAACTTACTTTGGACGCATGAAGGTTTTGTTGGAACATAAAGTTGTATGTGGAAACAACAGAGTATTCTTGAGTGTGTAAACATGGGTTTTTGGTGAGTGCTATTCGAATTTAAGGCGCTCCCATGTGTACGTTATTGTAATCTTTGAATCTTTGTAACCTAAAAAGCCATTATACCAATCAAACCCAAAGAACATAAACCCGCCGAAAATTGAGATTCCGAATTTAAGCGAAGCTATAAACTATTCGGAGAAAGGTAGTGTAACATCTCTCTACCAAAAACGAATAATCAATTTTGGTTAACTTTAAGAAAAAATTTGATGGACGGAAATAATCGAGTCGTATAAGCACGAACAAAAGAGAAAGTGAAACTTTGCTTAAAAAAAAAAGTAACCCTACAATTAGTTTTTCCCCTTCTCTCTCGACGAAGTTCGTCCTAACCGCCGCCTCTACAAAGTCACTCCGATCTCCCTCTCCGGTGGTCGGCTGGTCTCACCGCCACCATGAGAGGGAGCCCATGCGTCTCTTCTATCCTCTTGGCTCTAGTTTATCTGAGTTTCCAAATGCTTTGATTTGGTCGTTCTGGTTTCAAGTCGCTCGCTTCGATGGAGCTGCCGGTGCTCGCCTCAGCTCGAGTCGCTAGTCAGTGGTTCGGGATGCGGTGTTGGGCTTGTCTCAGGTCCGGTTCAGCTCGAGGACGGCTGGTTAGGTCCCCGACTCTGCTTCTTCCCCTCCTCTCTTACTGCGGCGATTTGTTCTTTACGGCGCCGCCGCTTCGTGCTCCGTCGACGGGTTTTCGGTTATCAGCTCTGTCGCCGTGGAATACCGAGGAGTCTCACAGACTTCATGAGTTCAGCTCACCGGCGGTTCCCCTCTAATGTTCTCTCCGCCTGACCATTTGATACGATCTCGATCCGATCCTCCCAAAATGCACACTCTTGTCGGTAATGAAAGCGGAATTAAAACGGGGATAATCCTTGAACGAGCAAGGCGGGGGAAGTAAACGGTTGCGTCGAGAGCTATGAACTGCACTCGGTAAACCCGAACCAAAGGCTAACCACCTAAGGAACGTTTTGACTCTTCGGCTAACCACCTCGGAATCGGATCGAATCTCAAAGCTAACCACCTTAAGAATCGGAAATGACCAATGAGCTAACCACCCAAGGATCGAAATGATTTTCTTGGCTAACCACCAAAAGAATCGAAAAGTTCACAAAGGAACAAGAGAGAAACTTCTCAAAAAGGTTTATAAAAAATTGGATGATTTGAAATGAAAGATTACAAAGAGTATTTATAGGAAAAGAATGTGAAGGGGTGAAGAAAAAAGCACAAAATACAATGCATGAGGAATTACAAAATCAAATAAATATGAAGACTAAGACCAAAGACTTGACTTTGACTTTGACTAGAAAGTTTGAATGACCCCTCGGCTACTTTGACCAGTCTTCCGCGAAAATGAAGAGTTCCGCGGAAAAATCCCTCGGAAATATTCTCCCGGGAAACAACTTGCGATCGGACCGTAAGTGAAGTATAAGCCGTTGCCTCGTTAAAACCTCTACTCGGAAAACCCATTGGGACAAAACCGAGCATAGGAAAAAGAGTACAACAACTTACACTCGGCCAACCTCAAGCTGAATCCGCAAAAGATATTGAGGTGACGGCGTAGTGCGTAAGTTGGTCTTCATCCTCGTTCCAAATGTCGTTGAGTAGCTTCCGAACAGCTCCGGCTAACTTCCTCTTCTTGGACCGCGTAACGGGACCTTCGGGAATGATCAAAGCTTCCTCCGGAACCTCATCCGAAGCATGCATGTCCATGATCGTATCATCCCCCTCCACTTGAAAAGGATTTGTCCTCAAATCTGCTTCGTCTGCAATAAAGAGAATGATATCAGAAACGTTGAAGCTAGAGCTAACGGGGTACTTACCTTGAAGATCGATCTTATAAGCGTTATCATTGATCTTCTCCAAAACCGTAAATGGTCCATCAACTCTCGGCAAGAGTTTGGACTTCCGTTCCTCAGGAAACCATTCCTTTCGCAAATAGATCCAAACGAGATCACCGGGTTCGAACGTCTTCTTATTTCGTCCCTTGTTGGCATGTTTGCGATAAAGCTCGGTTTTGTGCTCGATGTTTTGCTTGGCCTTCTCGTGCATTTGCTTAACCAAATCGGCTTTCTTTTTCCCATCCATGCTTACACGTTCACTCAAAGGCAAAGGAGTTAGATCCAAAGGTGTAAGCGGATTAAAACCGTAAACAAGTTCAAACGGGGAAAAAGACGTAGTAGAATGCATGGCATGATTATAAGCAAACTCTACATGCGGCAAACAATCTTCCCACGACTTAAGATTTTTCTTTATGACCGTCCGCAAAAGCGTTCCTAAGGTCCTATTAACCACTTCGGTTTGACCATCAGTTTGCGGGTGACAAGTCGTAGAGAAACACAACTTAGTTCCTAGTTTCGACCAAAGGGTCTTCCAAAAATAGCTAAGGAACTTCATATCTCTATCCGAAACTATCGTCCTAGGCATTCCATGCAAACGGACAATCTCTCTAAAGAACAAATCGGCAATGTTAGATGCATCATCGGTTTTATGGCAAGGAATGAAATGAGCCATATTAGAAAACCTATCTATAACAACAAAGACCGAATCACTAACTCTCCTATTTCTCGGCAATCCCAACACAAAGTCCATCGAAATGTCGGTCCATGGTACACTAGGAATCGGCAAAGGAGTGTACATACCTTGGCTTGGGCTTTTGGATTTAGCTAACTTACATGTTGTGCATCGGCTACAAATCCGTTCAACGTCTCGCTTCATGTGCGGCCAAAAGAAATGGTCTTGCACCACCAAAAGAGTTTTAGCTACGCCGAAATGTCCCATTAAGCCACCACCATGTGCTTCCTTAACAAGAAGATCTCGCAAAGAAGAGTTAGGAATACACAAACGGTTCTCGTAAAACAAGAAACCGTCACTACGAAAGTATTTTCCCGAAGCAAATTTAACACAAGTTAGAAATACTTCCTGAAAATCGGGATCGGTTGCATAAGCTCCCTTAATCATCTCAAATCCAAGCACCTTGGCATCAAGTGTCGAAAGCAAAGTGTATCTCCGTGAAAGAGCATCGGCCACGACATTCTCCTTGCCTTGCTTGTATTGAATCACGTACGAGAAAGTTTCCACGAACTCCATCCAACGGGCATGTCGCTTGTTCAACTTCTGTTGGCTTTTCAAATGCCTAAGTGATTGATGATCGGTGTGGATCACGAACTCCTTCGGCCAAAGATAATGTTGCCACGTTTGGAGTGCACGGACTAAGGCATAGAATTCCTTGTCGTACGTCGGGTAGTTGAGAGTTGCTCCACCGAGTTTCTCACTAAAGAAGGCGATTGGTTTCTTCTCTTGCATAAGCACGGCACCGATACCTACACCAGAAGCATCGCATTCAATTTCAAACGTTTTCATAAAATCTGGTAAAACGAGAAGAGGGGCGTGAGTAAGCTTGTGTTTTAGGAGCTGGAAAGCGTCCTCTTGAGCTTGTTCCCATTTGAAGCCCACATCCTTCTTGATCACTTCGGTTAGTGGCGCGGCAATGGTGCTAAAATCCCGAACAAACCGTCGATAGAAACCGGCTAAGCCGTGAAAGCTTCGGACTTCACCAACCGTCTTAGGACTCGGCCAATCTTGGATCGCCTTGATCTTGTCCTCGTCAACCTGTATTCCCTGAGAACTCACCACAAAACCTAGAAACACCATGTTATCCGAACAAAAAGAACATTTCTTAAAGTTTCCAAAAAGTCGTTATTTCCTAAGCACGTCTAAGACCAAACGCAAATGTCCTACATGATCGTCTAAGGTCTTACTATAAATCAAAATATCATCGAAGTAAACAACAACGAAGACACCTATGAAAGACCTAAGAACATGATTCATAAGACGCATGAAAGTGCTAGGGGCGTTCGTAAGACCAAAAGGCATAACAAGCCACTCGTATAAACCGTGCTTAGTTTTGAAAGCGGTTTTCCACTCATCACCTTCCTTCATTCGGATTTGGTGATAACCACTTTTCAAGTCTATCTTAGAAAAGATACTAGATCCATGAAGTTCATCTAGCATATCATCTAGCCTAGGATGGCGATACTTTACCGGGATATTGTTGATGGCTCGGCAATCAACGCACATCCTCCACGAACCGTCTTTCTTCGGCACAAGCAATACCGGAACGGCACACGGGCTCATATTTTCTCGGATATGAACCTTCTCCATAAGTTCGCCGACTTGTCGTTGGAGCTTCTTGGTCTCGACCGGATTGGTTCGATAAGCGGGCCGGTTCGGAAGTGTTGCTCCGGGAATGAAGTCTATTTGATGTTCTATCCCACGAATGGGAGGTAAGCCACCGGGGCTATCTTCCGGAAAGACATCACCAAATTCCTGCAAAAGAGACAACACATTGCTCGGGAGATCCTGCTCGGGATTAGTCATGCTCGCGAGAGCATCCTTAAAGATAAGCAAAACGAAAGGTTATTTCGTAACAAGAGCGTGTTTAATCTCACTCGGCCTCACAAAAAGAGTTTTTTTTCTCACGGGGTTTCCCTCAAAGGCCTTTAGCTTGGCTTTTCTCGAACTCTCACTCTCGTTTTTAGTAAAAGAAGTGTTTGGGGGATCACTCACAATTTTTTTGTCCTTGCGGTTTTTCTCAAGCTTGAGCTGATCTAGGTACACCTCGTGTGGGGACAACGGGGCTAGAGTGATCTTCCGTCCTTTATGCTCAAAGGAATGTTTGTTGGCATAACCGTCGTGAACGGCTCTCCGATCGTATTGCCATGGTCTTCCAAGTAGGATATGACCGGCTTCCATCGGCAATACATCGCATAGGATCTCATCCTCGTAACGACCAATAGATAAAGGAACCGAGACTTGATGGGTTACCTTTAGTTGCTTTTGATTACTCAACCATCGAAGACTATACGGTCGCGGATGTTTCCTCATCTCCAAGTTAAGCTTTTCCACCATCGTCGTGCTAGCAACGTTCGTGCAACTTCCGCCATCGATTATGAGACTGCACGTCTTACCATTAACCTTGCACCGAGTGTGGAACAAGTTCTCACGTTGCTCGTCTACCATGAACGGTTCTTGAGAAAGTAGAACACGTCTAGCTATAAGTAGCTCTCCTTCAACCGCGTGTTCATCATCGTCATCATAGACGGGTGGAGAATCAAAATCCACCTTATCATCCTCGTCATCATCATCGGTCACGATCTCACCTCCGTCCAACATAATCATTGCTCGTTGGTTTGGACATTTGTTCGCATAGTGACATTTGCCCCTACACTTAAAGCACTCGATATCACGGTTTCTCAAAGGATTAGAAACTTCAGCCTTACCCTTGTAGTCGTGACCGGACGAACTAGGCTTGTAATCCGTCTTTGGCTTCGTTTCGGAACGAGTCAGGTAACTCGGCTTATCACTTCTTGTGTAGCTCGGCTTAGATACAAACGGGGACCGTGAAATACCTTTCCTCTTAAGTTGTTGCTCCACGAGAATTGCCTTGTGCAACATCTCCTCAACGGTATCATACGATTGCATCTCCATGCGATCTTGCAATTCGCGATTCATCCCGGTTAGGAATCGGGCCATGGTCGCATCACGAGGTTCGTCAACATCGGCCTTAAGCATGAGCTTCTCCATCTCTTTGTAATAATCCTCAACTCCTTTAGTACCTTGTGACAACCTTCGCAACTTTTGGTGTAGCTCTCGGTGATAGTGTACCGGTACGAACCGAACTTGCATCAATCTCGCCATTTCGTCCCACGTCTCAACGGGATTAATTCCTTGGCGTCTCCTGCTTGTCACAACACTATCCCACCAATCAACAGCATAACCATGAAATTCCGTAGCGGCCAACTTAACTTTTTTTTGTTCCGTGAACTCTTGACATCCGAAGACGATGTCGATCTTCTTTTCCCATTCGAGAAACGCATCGGGATCGTTCATCCCGTAGAACGAGAGAATTCGTAACTTCAATCCACCGAGATCATTGTCGTTTCTCCTCTTCGCCGGTTGTTGCCTTCTTTGGTTTCCCTCGGATCCATCCGGTAAATCGTAAAACGGGTTCTCGATGTTCTCGCCGTTTTCGCCTTGTGGGTTTTGTTGCCGATTTTGATTGTTGGCTCGTCGATGCCTTGGCGGAACACGGGGATTCCTTCGGCTATGATCGGATCCGTGACTCTCGGCTAAGTTTGCGCCGTTGTTTCCTTCTTGTCTCACCGGTGTCCGAACGTTAAGAGCGGCCAATTGATTTCTCATCTCGTTCATCATGAGAGTGATGGCATCCACCTTGCGATTCATCGCGGCATCTCTTTCCCTCCTCGTCCATGAAGTATTAGAATCACTTTCCTCGGCCATTGTACCTCGCAAAAATGAGCAAACACGTTAGTAAAATATTCTCACAAGTGTTTCTCTCAAATTTG
>PKML01043783.1:199174-218379 GCA_002933935.1 Eutrema yunnanense
ATAATAAATACAATTGAAATATGAAAAAATTATTAAAACTTATATTATAAATATAACTATATATAGTGCTTACGAATAAATATATTAAATAATTTTATATATAATCTTTTACAATTCTAGCAATCACTTAAAATATGTACATTAATCAGAGCATACACCTTCAACATCATATTGATTCTGCTGATTAATGCTACTGTTCTACTATCGGTTATACCAATCAAAACCTTAGTATTGAAATTTCAGAGAATTCACATAACAATTATAAGTTTTCAATCAATCTAATTACCTTAATACGATTAGATAATAGTCGATTCAGAGACAGCCATCAGCATAGCGTCGATGGCCTAACCATCGTCGTCGTTTGGCTGAAGATGGTCTGGTTAGCGATATCCAACTAACAGACTAATTAATGAACCAAAACATTTAGTGTCCAATTTCAAACAAATACTAATTTATAATAACTATAACAATATGAAAACTACTATAGGTTAAGTAATCAAAATATTTATTTTTGATTTATACTATTTTCTTTAATTTTTATATAACCATTAATTTTTTGTTGTTATGTCATAAATTCACAATTATATAGGTGGCGAGGTTAATGAGTGAGAGACTTGAGCACCCAAAGAAGTGGATTTTAAGAGTTGCATTGTGGTTACTCTCCACTTGGATCGGAAGTCTCGTCTTGTGTGGTCGGAGAAGTTTCACCGGTGAGTATCCTTACTTCCGGAGATTCTGTCGGCTCCCGGAGAAACAGAGAGAAGAGATATTGCTCAATTGGGCTTCAAGCTATTTCGTACTCCTTAGAATGCTCTTTAGGTCCATCAAACTTATTACTGCCCTTGTCTTCTTTACTCAGGTAAATAACTAAACCCTAAATCTTAGTTACTCATTTCAATTCTAATTTTTTTTTATTACTTTTCATACGTCTACCCCTTATGTTTCTTTAAGTTTGATGTTTTATACATTTAAAAAAAAATACATGCACTATAAATTAAGTTTTACATTAAGTTACTAAGTTTTATGTTTTAAAAATATGGGTCTTGTTGACTTTGACTCTTCTTATCACCTTTCTTTAATTTAATGTCTTACTCAAATTTGGGTCTTGTTGACTCTTCTTAAGTTTTGAGTCAAAGTGCAAAATATCTTCTTAGACCATATATGGTAATTAATGGGGTCTATATATGGCCCCAATGATGATTTACTTGTGGTGGACCTGTGGAACATTGCGGTTCAAAGAAACTCGCTAGCCGATAAATCTTAGAGGGAACATGAAACATGTCAACGTGATATACCAAATTATTACTCCTAAAAACGAATTAATTTTCCAGGTGGGTGAAAAAGGAAAGAACTTGGCGTGGAAAGCAATAGGATACAATGGACCCAGCTCAGATGACAGTGATCATGATGAAGAACTAAATGAGAAGAAGCCTGAGGAGATCTTTGGACCACTTTACAATGGCATCATCAATCTCAAAAACCCTAGAAAAGCCGTGGCAAAGAAGTTAACCGGTCACGGGTTCAAAGTTTTAACTCAAAAAAGGAATAAAAACGGATCATCTATTTCTGACCCGGTGATGACAATCCAGTGTGACGCCGTGGTGGTTGGATCCGGATCCGGCGGGGGAGTGGTGGCCGGAGTTTTAGCCAAGGCGGGTTACAAAGTGTTGGTGTTGGAGAAAGGGAATTACTATGCAAGAAGCAAACTTTCTTTACTTGAAGGGCAAGCAATGGATGAGATGTACTTATCCGGTGGGTTATTAGCGACGTCTGATATGAACGTGGTGATTCTCGCCGGATCTACGGTCGGAGGTGGTTCGACGATCAATTGGTCGGCCTCGATCAGGACACCAGAACATGTGATGAAGGAATGGGCGGAAAAGTCAGAACTCGAAATGTTCGGAAGTGATTTGTATCGAAAGGCAATGGATGTTGTGTGTGAGAGAATGGGAGTTCAATGCGGATTTGTAGAAGAAGGGTTTAATAATGAGATCTTGAGGAAAGGTTGTGAAGAATTAGGGTTACCGGTGAAGAATATTCCGAGGAATTCTCCAACGGATCATTACTGTGGGTTTTGTTGCTTGGGATGCAAGAAAGGTCAAAAGCAGGGGACTTCAGAGACTTGGCTTGTAGATTTAGTGGAATCTGGTAATGGTTTGATCCTTCCAGGTTGTGAAGCGATGAAAGTCTTGTACGAATGGGAAAGCGGGAAGAACAAGAAGACCGCGACTGGACTTGCGTTTGCGTTTGAGGAAGAGATTTATGTGGTGGAGTCTAAAGTGACAATAGTGGCTTGCGGTGCGCTTAGAACGCCTCATTTGTTGAAACACAGCGGTTTGAAAAACGTCAACATTGGGAGAAACCTTTGTTTACATCCGGTGGTTATGGCTTGGGGATGGTTTCCGGAAGAGGAGAAATGGCCAGAGAAGAAGAAAAAGAGCTACGAGGGAGGAATAATGACCGCAATGTCTAGCGTTGTAAACACAGAAACGAAGAATTCTTATGGCGAATCGGTGATCCAAACACCTTCTCTTCATCCAGGGATGTTCTCAGGGATCATTCCCTGGACATCAGGCAAGGGATTCAAAACCCGAATGCTCAAATTCTCAAGAACCGCACACGCTTTCACGCTTTTGAGAGATAAAGGAACTGGAACAATCAATTCCAAGAGCTGCATTGACTACAACTTAAACGACGAAGACGAAGAGAGTCTAAAGAAGGGTCTTGAGACAGTCTTGAATATTCTGACAGCGGCCGGAGCTGAGGAGATCGGGACACATAATTCAGAGGGTAAGAGTTTGAACGTTAGAACAGCGAGCGCGGTAGAGATTGAGCGGTTTGTGAGAGAAGAGAGTTCAAAGCACTTGAAGGATTTGGCAGGACAGATATGTTCAGCTCATCAAATGGGAAGTTGTAGGATGGGAATCAGACCAGAAGAATCCGCGGTGAGGCCAACGGGTGAGACTTGGGAGGTCGAAGGTTTATACGTGGCGGACACAAGTGTTTTTCCGACGGCTTTAGGGGTTAATCCGATGGTCACCGTTCAGTCTATTGCTTATTGTATTGGACTCAATGTTGTTAATGTTCTTAAGAGGAAGAAGTGAGGTCACATCTGTTTTAATTAGATTTGAGTTTTTCATTGTGAAAAAAATGAAATGCTTTTTTATAAATTTAAATGAAATGTTTATTCGTAATTCATTACTAGTAAAGACTAGTAGCAATTTAATAAATACGAAAATAAAGATAATCAAAATGGATAATATGTTTCTAAGCCTAGTAGGCCAATTGATAAACTTTCATATTTTAAAAAGAAAAAAAAGTACATAATGTTTTAAATTTTCAACTTGGGGAAGGCTTGATCTATACTCCAAGTCATTATTACGCTTTTGTTCTTTCTATAAAGGCCAAATAATGTACGTTGACCTCGCCTTTAGTATTAGTCAATCGTCTTTTTTTTTTTTTCCATGATAATCAATTAGTTGACAAAGACAATTTCTCTGAGAAGTTGCCTCGCATAACCAAAATTTATTATTTGTGTTATACGCCATGATCTATTTCCTTTAAAATGATTTTGTCCATTAAGGCACAAAATCATTAGAAACTATGCACAATCTTTTTCTCTACTCAGTCGTGTTCTCTCTTGGTCTCGTTTCCTTCATCGCATGTTTTGTAGCCGAGTTCAAGAGAACAAAGGTACGACGTAAACTAACTTTCATCAAAATCCCTTTCTTTTATGTGTGTTCTTAATCAAAAATAATCGAACCAATTAGTTTCTGAAATACCGCCATGTGTGTAGAAAGAAGATATTCGATGGGACACAGATAGAAACTGTTATATACCAAGAAGCCATGCGTTTGGGCTCGGATCAGCCGCTGTTCTTTGCTTTTGTCTTGCTCAGATCGTTGGAAACATAGTTGTGTTCCGAAACCACAGGACACGAGTTAGAAGAGAAAGTGGTTACAAGATTGGTGATCTCACTTTACCCACTGTTCTTTTGCTTCTGTCCTGGTAAAATATTTATTACTCTCTTTTGTCTTCTTCTTAACTTAAATAACCGAATAAAATATATCATTTTGAATTTGTCCCGACTCAGTCTCGAATTTCCCGTCCCATTCTTTATTCCGGTTAAATAATTTTCCGTTCGAGACTATTTATTAATTACCCGTTTTAGAATAAAAAAATTATAAAAATAATAAAAATCTCAAAGTTTTTTTTCTTACCTATGTGTCAGGACGAATTTTGTGGTTGTGGTTTTGATACTGAGTACTGCAATAAGCATGAGCCGTGCTCAACCTTACGGAGAAGGATGGCTCGAGGAAGATTGTTACCTGGTCAAAGACGGTGTGTTTGCAGCTTCAGGCTGTTTAGCCATCTTTGGACTTGGAGCCTTGACCATATCAGCTACTAAGATCAAAGTAAAGAACAAACAACTTGTGCAAGTCGTAATCAAAGACCAAAACCAAGAAAAAACAAAATCAGAAGAAAACGAACAAAAGCATGACGATCACCAAACGAATAAGTCAGAAACTGTCATTTACTTGGTGGAAGACTCTTCTTCCACTACTGATATGAGCAGGATGTAGATAAAAAGACGAAAAAGGAGGATAATTACGGATTTTAACAATTACAAAGTTGTATTATTAATTGATTAATGTCTTTATATTGGGATTGTTGAATGGACATATATAACATTCCACCAACCACTTATATGGTTTGGACTTGGTCACATAGGATCCCATAAAAGAGACAGTTTCAAAACTTGTGTATAATAATAATTATACAATATTTATGCTGTTTTCTTTTCTTTATCACAATTGCAATTAGAAAGATTCGTTCCCAATTGTAACCACACAAGCCACAATTAACGGTCCACATATCTCTAAGTAATCTAAGGTTATAACAACATGGATAATGAAACGAACGTGTGGAGCAATCTCTAAGTCAACCATAGTTGACCTTTTCAGATTGAAGTCATTTTACCCAAAAGGGAATAGTGAAAACAAAACATGAAAATAGAAAAACACTGTAAAGACTTTACATATTGACTTATCAGTGTTATACTATTGACGCAAGGAAAATACCCAAAACAGAGACTCACAGGTCAGAAAGGCATATGATATATATCTATTCACCACTGAAATCGGAAGGGTGGTGGTTGTAGTTGATGTCTCCTTTGTAAATTAGGGTTCACGGGTCGTGCGATAGGGGCAACCGGATTGCAACGTTTTCCGATAGGGCCAAACGTCGGATTGCAAGGTTTTCCCATAGGATCAAATGGATTGCGCGAGATCATGTAAAAAGGTCCATCAATAGTATTAGCATCTCCTTGATTCTTGTTTTCTTGAGGAGGATCCCTTAATCCATCAATAGTATTAGCATCTCCTTGATTCTTGTTTTCTTGAGGAGGATCCCTTAATCCATCAATAGTATTAGCAGTTTGATTGTTGCTTTCTTGAGGAGGAACCCATAGTTCGTACTGCATGAAGTTCTTACTCAATGCCTCAAATTCAATTCCTCCATTACTCTACAACCCCAAAAAGAAAAAAAGACAAGTAAAATTAGTTTTGGCATGGTGCTTAAGAGATACAAAATGTCACACATTAACAAACAACTTCGACGCTTTCTTTTTTTGGAGTTTAAGCGACATCATGTAAACAAATGCAGATATGTTGTAATAAAAGAGAGAATGATATAAATATTACCTGCCGAAGAGAGATTGGAACAGGCGGAAAAGTGGTGAAGAAACTTTGAGGAGGAATCACCAGCCCGGAGGCAGTTTTTATAGGAGCTTGATAAAGTGCACCATCATCAACAGGAATAGACCAAGGATCATAGAAGTTTGAACCGGGATATTGCGGTTGAGCAAGGGGATCCGAAGCAATATCAATGACTGGTCCTTCAAGTAGTGTAGTAGCTTGTGTTTTGCTGAGCTCTTCATTGGAGATCAATGGAACTTTCTGGTGTATCTTAGCACCGTGTTGATTGTGTGATGTGAAGATGAGAGGGAGTGGTGGTTTTGTGGCATGAGAAAGTTTACTACATGTAGCTTCTGATCTTGCTAAACAACGCGTAAAGCTCGTAGGAGGAGGCTTAACTAGTATATATTCCTGCGAAAAGGAAAGTTTGAGAGTTTTAGCAAACGAAAGAATCAAAATCTTGAAACTGATCATACACATTAACACACAAGATCGAAGACGAACCTTGATTTCGTTTACGCGGAAAATAATGTAATTGTAAACGTCGTTAGAAGGCGCAATTTGAAACCCTATAGTATTCCTTCCCTCTGTGCCATAGCATCTCACTGCACAAACATTCAAGAAACATCACCCGAAAGATTAGGTTTCAAGAAAAGGAAAAAAACCACAACCTGGGGGTAAATTAGGATCTTGGAGGTTTCGAATCGTACCGTTAAGAAGAACTAGCATCGAATCATAGAGATTGAGATGATAGAGAACTCCTTCGTATCTTAGACCGTAGTTAGAAGTCAGACTGATAAAGCTTCCTATGAACGATTCGACGGGAATTTGATTTTGCGGAGGATTAGGTAAAGATGAAGAAGACGACAATGTCGAGGGATGATATTGCAAACTCTCATCCACCATTATTCTTCAGCCGACGAAGGAGACGATTTTAGGCGATTAGGGTTCTGGTGCAATATTGTTTAATTTGAAACATTGCTTTGAGATTTATAGCCGTTTCCTTTTTCTGTGCCGGGTTGTTTACCGATTTCCGATTTTCGGTTTAAATCAATTTCTTTTATTTTTTTTATGTGAATTTTCTCTTTTTCCAAATTTTCTTTTTTTCCTTTTATCCTTTTTTAGGAGATAATTTTTTTCTTTTCTTTTTTTAAATCAAAACCCAAAAGGGATTAATAGAGGGAAAAAAATGTAAATTCTTGAATATTTATGATCTATCAGTGTTTTCTAGAAAAGGAAAAAAAGAAACAACATTCTCAAAATAATCTCAAGTAACAAAAGGTAAGTTCATGAGACAAAATAACACACATGAACTTGTCAATCATATGTGCCACAACGATAACGAGTGAAGGAAGATACTTGGATTTTTTTACATATAATTCTTAACTAGATGAAAAAAAGGTGTCAAGGGTCTCGCGATAGGGCCAAACGGATTGCATGGTACTCTCCCGATAGGATCAAACGGTTTGCGCGAGATCATGTGAAAAGATCCATCAATAGTATTAGCATCTTCTTGATTGTTGTTTTCTTGAGGAGGATCCCATAATCCATCAATAATATTTGCAGTTTGATTGTTGTTTTCTTGAGGAGGACCCCATAACTCGTACTGCTTGAAGTTGTTAGTCGGCAATGCCTCAAATTCAAATCCTCCATTAGTCTAGAACAAAAACAAAAGACAACGATATCAACTAAAACAAACAACTATGATGCTTTTTTGAGTTAAAAATTGAAACCATTATGTAAAAAAGAGAGAATGATATATATCGTACCTGCCCAAGAGAAATAGGAAAAGGTGGAAAAGTGGTAAATTGGTTATAAACAGGATTAGACCAAGGATCATAGGAATCTGAACCGGGAAATTGTGGTTGATCAAGGGGCTCTGAAGCAATATCATTGACTAATCCCTTAACTGAGGAAGAATCAGAATCTGTAGTAGCTTGTAGTTTGCTGAGCTCTTCATTAGTCTAGAACAAAAAAAAAAAAGGCAACGAAAATTAGTTTATGCNAATATAAAAATACCTGAAATGTAAAGAACATACCCGAAATATGTAATTGCATATTTGTATATATATGTTCGGGTATTCGATTAGTAATTTTGGTTCCGGATATTACCCGGAACCAAACCGATATCCATGGATCTTCAATACAATATCCAATGGGTATTTTGGCTAGAACCGGAACCGAACCGAACCGATAATTCCGGGTCGGTTTCGGTTCCAATTTTTGGTTCCGGTTTTAATGCCCAGGGCTAGTCCGATAAGTGTAAAGTGTCTTGTCTTCGATCTCTTCTAGTTCGTAATATATGTATATATCCTTTTATTTGAATAATGTTTACTTTTTATTAGTTAATTATTCATATATCTATTTTTTTAACTTTGATGAATTAATTCTCTCTTTTAAAAAAATTTATATTTACACTTTTTTGTTTTTCAATAATATTTTATTTTTAATTGAAATAAAAACTTAAAATTTTAAATTATTTTATCAAATTCTAACAAGTTGACAATTATTTATTTAATTAAAAATCTATTATTTGATTTCCAATTTATTTTTTACATGTTTCTAAATATTTAGTTTTTCCTATTTCTATTTGAATTATATTTATTATTATTATTTATTTTAGTTAACTCTGTATTTTATGATAAATTTAATTTTTTTTTGTTTAGTAACTTTATATTTGAGGATTAAGAATCGGTTTTAGACTTTTCTGAATTTTTTTCATTTTAATTAACTTTGGATTTTAGGATAAATTTACATTTTTTTTTCTTTTTTGTTTAATAACTTTAGGATTCGAATATAAAATTTTTCTTTTTTGTTGATATTATGTGGCATATAGTGTTTTTCTTTTATTGTTAATATTATGTGGCAAAATCTAATTGGAAAATCTTTTTACATATGTCAAAATCTAATCGAATAATTTCGCACGTGTCGCGATCTGGTGAATTAGATTTTGAATCATTCCGCTTTATAATAAAAAAACATATACCAAATCGAGCCAAGTCAAAACCGGTTCAACCATTGTTTTTTTGTTCTCTTCTTGTAAACGGTTTTCCAATTTACCGTTAGACCATTACTATTATACGTACCTGGCGGTTGAATTTGATGATCATTAGAAGTTATCAAAACTTTCATCCAATGCACAAGTTAAACCTGGGCTTTTAGATAGTTCGATTAATGAACTGGCAACTATGATTAGTGTCTTTGAGGATCTTCATTGTCTAAAGCTAGACATGTCGACTGGGATCTTGATTGTCTTAAGATTTGAGTTTTTGGTCTTTGTTTTGAGTTCTATGTTGTTGAAACTCTTGGACTTGTTATGACTTGGATGTCAAGAAGTAATTATGTGATGTTATCAATTAAATCGATTTGTATAATAATTAGTTTGACTGATGAATATATTTGTTGGATTCAGATTTAAATATGACATTGCCAAGATTCAAGATTATTTTACGAGATTATTTTTCAGAATTCATCTTTTACATAGTTTACATTTGAAACATGATACCAAGTCAAAACATATTGAATATGAGACCTCAAACAAATCGATAAGTGCGAGTAGCCCTGGGCGTTCGGGTATTCGGTTCGGTTCTGGGTAGGAACCATTCGGTTCCGGGTATTTCGGGTATGGAGGTTTAGGATCCATATAGGTACCGAAATAGTTTCGGTTCGGTACCAATCGGTTCCGGTTCGGTTCGGGTATAGAAGACTAAGAACCGTAAAATACCCGAAAAGTTTCGGTTCTCAAACGGTTCGGGTATCCAGTACCCGAAATACTTATATTATACCCGAAAAGTTTCGGTTCTCAAACGGTTCGGGTATCCAGTACCCGAAATGTAATAAAAATACCCGAAATGTAAAGAAATACCTGTAATGTAAAAAACAAAAATGTTAAAAAAATATCCGAAATATAAAAATACCCGGAACCGAAATGTAAAAAATAAAAATTTGTATATATATGTTCGGATATCTAGTACCCGAAATGTAAAAAATAAAAATACCCGAAATATAAAAATATCCGAAATGTAATGAACATACCCGAAATATGTAATTGCATATTTGTATATATATGTTCGGGTATTCGGTTAGTAATTTCGGTTCCCGGGTAATACCCGGAACCGAACCGATATCCATGGATCTTCAATACAGGATCCAATGGGTATTTTGGTCAGAACCGAAACCGAACCGAACTGAAAATTTTGGGTCGGTTCCGGTTCCAATTTTCGGTTCCGGTTTTAATGCCCAGGGCTAAGTGCGAGTTTGATGTTAAACGAGCCAGCCGGACTATACCGTTTTAGCATCTATGTTTGGGCTAATCTGGGCCGTGATATCTAAATATATATGGGCTTTATATGGGCTTTCAATGCTTGATTTGTTTATTTTCCCTCCGAAATGTTTCTGATGTGTTTCGAAATCCCAAATTCATTTTTCAACATTTACCCAGATATTCTTCAATTTCATCTCCTTCACGCACACTCACTTGTTTCATCCACTGTATCGAATCGTAGCTTCCGAGAAATTTTGTTTGATTAATAATTTGGGTTAGATGGAGAAATCGGGTCATGAAACGGGTTCTAGACAATCGGATCTGAAAAAATCATTTAAATCCGCTGTTCGTTCTCTTCTCACTGCTTGCTCCAGACAGGTATTCTTCAAAATGATTCGATTTCTTTTCTTGAATCCTCTCGCAATCTCTGGGTATGTTCTGATTTATGCGGCTGAATTGTTCGGTCCTGTGGAGTTTTAGGGTTTAGGGTTCTCGAAAGGATGCTAATTGGAACTTGAGTTACAATGGCAGAGGAATTTTTTGGTTACAATCTAATTTTGGTAACCCCCAATTTGGGTATGTTCAGATTGAGAGTGCTGGTTTTGTGTTTTGTTCACTCGAGACTGCAAAATTACTCACTCCAGTGAAGTTTTATGGTTTAGGGGTTTCGAAAGATTGATTATTGGAACTTGAACTATATCTATAGTTCATCCTGATTTTATGAATTGTGTTTCAATATGAGTTTGGATCTTCCTATTTCCGTTCGATGATTACCCAAAACTCGTATAACCATGAGTTTGAGAACTGTCTCTGGTAGTGTCTTCTTTGTAAACTGAAGATGAGACTGTAAACTCAGAGCTTAAGAGTCTTCAGGTTTCTTCTTTTTTACGTACTAAGAAGCCTCTGTGTTTTTCCTTGTGTTTATGTGAACCATGTAGGACTTTCTTGACATTTTTTCGAAATTCAGTGGGGCTGAGCAAAAACTGCTTTATCAGTTATATACTCAGGTATGCCTCTTTATCAGTTATATTGGTTTCATTTGTTTGGTGTTACATCAATCAANATTTGACATGTGTCGCGATCTGGTAAATTACTAACTTTGAATCATTCCGCTTTTTGTAATAAAAAAAGATATACCAAATCGAGCCAAGTCAAAACCGGTTCAACCTTTGTTTTTTTTTCTCTTCTTGTAAACGGTTTTCCAATTTACCGTTAGACCATTACTATTATACGTATACCTAGCGGTTGAATTTGATGATCATTAGAAGTTACCAAAACTTTCATCCAATGCACAAGTTTTACCTAGTTAGTTAGATTTAAGATAGTTAGAAACTTAGTATAATGAACTGGCAACTATATATGATTAGTGTCTTTGAGGATCTTGATTGTCTAATGCTAGACATGTCGACTGGGATCTTGACTTTCTTAAGATTTGAGTTTTTGTCTTAGACCATCTCCAATGGTGAATCTTATCATAGGGTTTTTACTAATTTTTTAATCATAAATTTTGATTATTTAAAAATATAGAATTCCTTAAGTTTTTTCATCTCCAATGGTGAACCTCATTAGGGTTCTTAAAAATAATTAATTTTTTTAAGTTTAATTTATTTTGTAAAAAATTATAAACATACTATATTTTATAAAACCAAAATTATATTGCATTTCGTGAATTTTAAAACATACAAAATATTGTCGAAGCTTCAGGAAGAAAATTTTTAGAATTTTAGAATCTTAAAAAAAAAGTTTAATATGTAAAGATTTCAATTCATTAATATGTAAAAAAGTTAAGAATCTTTTTTTTAAGTTAAAGTTAAGAANGTTAAGAAAAAATAAAAAAAAAACCTGGCAAAAAAAAAAAAAATCCGACGAATTAGGGGTTGACACGTGACTAAGAACAGTGTAAGAACCCCCTTAGGAACCGGTTCCTAAACAATTAAGAACTGGTTCTTACACTGTTCATATTTTTTTTTTTTTTTTGTTAAGAATCCCACCTAATTTGCTAAGAGCCTCCCGTTGGAGGTGCTCTTAGTTTTGAGTTCTATGATGTTGAAACTCTTGGACTTGTTATGACTTGGATGTCACACAAGTAATTTGGTCAAGATATTTGAGGAGAAGCATATTGGATCTGCTAACCTTCTACCTTAGGCTGTTGTTTCTTGTTACTAGCTCTTGTATATTTTTGTAACATTTATAAATTATCTCAATCTAATTCAAGGACCGTGTTACAAACTATTACCTAGCGGTTGATCTATTTGATGATCATTATTATCAAAAGTTTCGCATACTACCCAATACACAAGTTCAAACCTGGCCTTTAATTAAGATGGCTAAATTAATAAACCGGCAATTATGATTAGTGTCTTGGGGATCTTGATTTTCTATAGCTAGACATGTCGACTAGTTAGCATCTTGATTGTCTTTAAGTTTTTTTTTTTTTGTCTTTGTTTTGATCAGTTCTATGTTGTTGAAACTCTTGGACTTGTCATGAATTGGATGTCAATAATTACTTTGGTCAAGATATTTCAGGAGAAGCATTGGATCTGCTAGCCCGTCTTGTATAATTTTGTAACATTTATATATCATCTCAATCTAATTTAAGGACCGTCTTGTATGTTAATAGCTCTTTTTTGGGTTATCTTGTTACCGACACCCCTCTCCTTGCACTTATCAGAATTGCCACTTTACTAATCTAATTACTACATAAAGCCGAGGCTTGAATAGTGTTGGTCTTTTATAGACTCAATCCTCAAGTGCTGATGAGAGCCACTTAAGCTCGATTCATACTTCATGTCAATATCTATAATTTATACCCTCTATAGATTATGTGGTAGCAACTTAAGCTTAATTCATATTTCATGTCAATACTCATACACTATATACATGCTCATAATCCATATTTGAGATCTACTTTTACTTGAAAAAGAATCTCCTTTACATAAAAAGGGATTGTTTTGCAAGTTTCTCAAGAGTCAACATCAACCAAAATAATCAAAGAAATAGTCAACCAATAACAAATGTCCATAACTCCATGTAATATATCTCCTTTCTATATTACGTGTCTTTTTTTAAGCGTATGTTGAGTTACGTGTCCCCTCCCCACTTCTCATCAAACCCACAATGATTCAGTTTGACGACACGACTTCTATAAACAGTAATGGGATAGAAAATTATTTATTCAAGTTTCACACATCGATTCTGTTCAGTTTATACCATTTTAATCTCTATCTCTTCAAGCAACTGAATGGTCACCGATTAGGGTTTCTTCTCCTTCCCACTTCTCGACCAAAACTTCTGAATTGTACTTCAATATTATAGCCTTAAATTGTACGCCACTTTACTGTCTTTTATGTAAATCCATTTGGTTTCATATGGTGCTACACAAATCAACGAGAAGCCTTTTTAATATATCTGGTCTCTCTCTCTGACATGTTTCTAGGGTTATTGTGAATTTTCATCCGACATTAGAGGTAACTCTCTTGACTCTCAAATCCATTCAAGTTATGAGTACGTTTAGTCATGGTGTGATCAACTAGAAACTCTTAGTAAAGCAGCTTTATGGAAGAACAGAGTCCACGTAGGAACGTCGCTGCTCGGTATCGGTTTTCCGTTGTTGAGAGCGTTTCGTAGGGAGCGACGGGAACTCCCGCTCATTGGGTTGAAGATAGATGAGCTCAAGATCCTATAAAAAAAGAAAAACAGAAATTGAGTTAAGAGTTTTTTTTTTTTTTGGTGTGTGTAGGTTTCTGTATCAAGTGATGTACCTTTATTTGACACTCTCTTAAACGAAGAGTAGGTTGAATATGTGGGGATGGTGGAATCTGTGGTTTTTGGATCCTCCTTCCCTCAGAGCCGTAGCTCCTTGCTGCACAAGAAACAAAAAATTCAAAGACGAAGAAAATACAGAAAATGAACCAAACAAGAATTCTCTAATCCTAATCCTAATCCATGCAAGTGAGAACTTATAAACCCTAATCACAATTGTTATTTTATATCAAACGTTTCTTTTTATAATCTTTGATTGTAATTCCTAATATTCTCTAATCCTAATTCATGCAAGTGGGAACTTATAATCCTTAATCACAATTGTTATTTTTATATCAAACGTTACTTTTTATAATCCTTCATCGTATATTCTCTAATCCAAATCCTAGTTCATGCAAGTGAGAATTTATTATAATCCCTAATCACAATTGTTATTTTATATCAAACGTTTCTTTTTATAATCATTGATCGTAATCCTAATATTCTCTAATCCTAATTCATGCAAGTGAGAACTTATAAACCCTAATCAAGAATTCTCTAATCTTAATCCATGCAAGTGAGAACTTATAAACCCTAATCAAGAATCACAATTGTTATTTTATATCAAACGTTTCTTCTTATAATCCTTGATCGTAATCTTTAATCAAGAATCACAAGTGAGAACTTATAATCCCAATCCCTAATCCTCAAGTGAAACCAGAATACCCGTTTCATGACCCGGTTTCTCGATCATTTGTTTTCCTTCTCCAAAAAGTAATAAAGAATGAACACCTAGAGAATAGATTTTACCATTTTTGACTGAGATTCTCAGGCTGTTAATGTCGACTTCATCAAGATACCCCTCGATTCTCTCTTCATCAATGGTGATAATGCTTATAAAGTGGCCTCTATCTTCTTCCATGGTGTTTCTTGCTCTGCTCTCTTTCTCTCTGTTTCGCGATAATAGATTAGAGCGGATATGATTAATGTTTAAAAGCAGTGAATTTATAAAAGAGAAAAGAGTTAGTGGATATGGGCTTTGGTTTGGGCCTTCCGGGAAAATATATATTTTCCCATTCATATTTCTCCCCATCTTCACGCACGCACATACGCACACATACTTGTTCCATCCAAATGAATTTGAAACTTGTTGGAAAGAAGAAAAAAAAAATGGAGAAACCGGCTCATGAAACGGATATTCGATTTCCTTTCTGAAATTGTCTCGCAATCTGGGTTTATGCGAATCAGTGCGAAGATGTTCAGTCTTGTGGAGTTTTAGGGTTTAGGAAACTCGAAATAATGATAATTGGAACTTGAGTTACAATGGCAGAGGGAATGGTTGATTATACCGTGAAATTCCCAATTTGGGTATGTATAGATTGAGAGCGTCGATTTTGTTTTGTCTGCTCGAGACTGCAAAATTGCTCCAGACAGGTATTCTTCAAAAATGATTCGATTTCCTTTCTTATATTCTCTCGCAATCTCTGGGTATGTTCTGATTTATGCGAATCAGAGTGGAATTGTTCCGTCCTGTGGAGTTTTAGGGTTTAAGGTTCTCGAAAGGATGGTAATTGGAGCTTGATTGTTGGTTAGATTCTAATTCGGTAATCCCCAAATTGTGTATGTTCAGATTGAGAGTGCTGGTTTTGTTTTTGTTCACTCGAGACTGCAAAGTTACTCTCACTCCAGTGAAGTTTTATGGTTTTGGGTTTTCGAAAGATTGATTATTGGAACTTGAACTACATCGATAGACAAGGTTTTCGATTAGAAATTTTTTCTTTTTATTATGCCATCCTGATTTATGAATTGTGTTTCAATATGAGTTTGGATCTTCCTATTTCCGTTCGATGATTACCCAAAACTCGTCTAACCATGAGTTTGAGAACTGTCTCTGGTAGTGTCTTCTTTGTAAACTGAAGATGAGACTGTAAACTCAGAGCTTAAGAGTCTTCAGGTTTCTTCTTTTTTACGTACTAAGAAGCCTCTGTGTTTTTCCTTGTGTTTATGTGAACCATGTAGGACTTTCTTGACATTTTTTCGAAATTCAGTGGGGCTGAGCAAAAACTGCTTTATCAGTTATATACTCAGGTATGCCTCTTTATCAGTTATATTGGTTTCATTTGTTTGGTGTTACATCAATCAAGGAGGAGCCTTTTTTGATATATCTTGTCTCTCTCTCTCTCTCTCGCTGACATGTTTCTAGGTTATTGTGAATATGCATCAGACATTAGAGGTAACTCCTGACTTTCAAATCATTCTAGTTATCTTAATTTAAACATAAAACAACCTGTGATGGGTTTATTCATGGTGTGATCTATTAGAAACTCTTAGTTAACGTTTTAACCATTGTTGCAGGATGAGTTTGATGCACAATGCCACGAATTTCAGGTACTAACATCTTTGGAATAGTTTCAGAACTACTTCCACATTAGAGAATTGTTGCTAGTTATCACTTATTTGCTTCTTACTAGTAAAGAGGTTTCTCTTTTGTGGTCACACACTTGTGAAGTGAAAACACTTTCCCTTTGCAGGTTGGACCAATTCTTGATAAAGTCGAGCAGCTGGTCGAAGAACAGAGTTTGGATCCCTTATTTTCAGATAAGTAGGTCTCATGAATGAATGCCGCTTCATCTATTTTTGTTTACTATTATGCATTGATAGCATTGGCCTCCATATTTTGGAATTCTGATATTACTGTCACAATGACTTGTGCTCAGGACGAGTGTAATGGAAATAGCAAATGATCTAACAACAGCTAAGAAGAGCGAGATACAAAAATTAACAGGCTTGCTTCAAAGGGTAAGTAAGCCCAAAAAGACTGTCATAGGACACCCACCCTTTGTTTATTTTGTCAATTTAAAACTGATTTCTTCTCGTCTTCATCCACTTGCCAGGCCGAAAAACCGAACCGTCAAATGGAAAGCTCGAATCAGTCTGCTCAGAAAACAACCACAAGAGGTCTCAGGCACAGCTGATGCAGTGGAAAAGGTACTAGTATTGATTATGTGTCATCCCTGAGTTAAGAATTATGCTTCATATTTTGTTGTTGTTGTTGCATTAGCTGCATATCGATGAATGTCCATCGCGATCTAAAAGTTCTCAGACTGGTTGGTGAAGGTAAAGCATTCTCTCCATAACAAATTAGATAGTGTATTATCTTTCCTCGCACTTGTTGTAATTCTGAGTCCATTAGTCTAACTTTCTAAAGCCGAGGCTTGAATATGTTTTACAGGCTCAATATACGTCTCCACAAGTGCTTTTAAACCAATATTACCAATAAATAAAAAAAACTTGACCCAAAACAAAATTTAAAACCCTGAATTTTGTTTGCTAGAACTCCTATTTATATCACTTGCTAAAAGAATAAAAGAAGATCGAAAAAGGTCAAAGCAAAAGCATATTGTTTGATCATTGCGCTAACTCCACACAACGCAAGAGTGCATGTGACTTTGGGACTCTAAGCACAAGATCAACCCATTCAATCTGACCCCAAACTTCACCATCGTGGCGCCTTTCAAGCAAAATCACCGCACACCAAATTTCCGACGTATCAATAAGATCATAATCTGTTGGACCGACCCAAAAGATTACGAGTTTTCCACCACAACTTACTATTTCCATTCCATACCCACTTCTAAAATGCCGATCAAGTTCAGTCAAACCTTTGATCAATCTCCAGTCTTCACAACACTTTACGTCAAACCACCAGCATTTGTCATCAGCATACGAGTAGGATATATTGTCTATCTGATATCTACTCTCACCAATGTTTTCCTCAACAACTTCCCACCTACTTTCTTCTGTAAGGTAAACATGGTTCTTCTTGTTGGTCCTCACGTAAACTCTTCCTCGCATGAGTAGATCGAGATTTTTAATTGAAGAGAACCGGAGCTCAGTGCCAGGATCCGGTAAAAGATCCCAAGTTTGAGTCTTTGGATCGAAAACCTCAGCCCAATACGTAGATTCATCTGCTTCACACCCTCCCAATACATATATTTTCCCATCGAGGGAGCATGTAAAGGCATTCTTACGACCAATCATCATGCTAGGGGCTTTACCTTTACGCCATACACCCATCAGCTCACGATAGACCCACACTGTGGTCGAGGAGGGCGGGTTTAGTCCGCCACCTATTTTGTATAACTCTGAACCTGCCGCTTCGTACAACACTGGTAAGTAAGGCGAGTAGGAAGAGGGCATTGGTACCAACAAATTTCCGGTAGTTTTGTCTACGCTCGTGCAATAGGTTAGGGTTTGATGATCTTCAGGTTCTGTCCAGAAACCGAACCGATGACAAGGATGTGTGAGGTTTTGATGATCATCAGGTTTTATCCAAAGACTAAACCATCTGTGATCACACGGATTGGTGAGAGATTGTAGGCATACATACACACAAAATTCTCGGGTTTTAAGGAGGGATCGCGTTTTCTTGAGCTCCTTGGAAAGGATGAGAGACCGGAAGCTCTTGGATACAAGAGAGAGTTTGGGGTAGTACGATCTCGATATGTGAGCCAAGATAGCCAAAACCATGTCCTCTGGTAGTGATGAAAACGACAACGGAGAAGGCGGTAGAGGAGGGTTGGATGACTCCTTCGGTGGTTCTATATTGGACTTCATACCAGCGTTTTACTTGTAGCTAAAGAGAAGATTAGGGTTTTTATAAAATCTTATTCTTGTATATATAGTGTGTTGATATATATATATATATATATATGTGTGTGTGTTTCGTGAGAGTTTCGTGTTTCCAATGTATATCGGAATCCTAAAATATTTCCAATATATATTAGGAATCCTAGAAAACAAGTAGAAGTTAGATTCCTACTCGGAAAAAGTATCTTCTAGTCCATTATGTAAATACCAACCCCTTGATTTCATTAAAGCCATTTATCTTCAAGTCAATGCATATTCAAGTTGGATATGGCCAGCTCGTGTTTGATGAGTATTTTTATAAACAAAAAAGGTGGGGATTTCGAACTTGTTTTTAATCTTTATTTGATTTTGCCCTAGTTGCTCTTGTTAGCCAAGTGAACAATCTGATTTTGCCCTAGTTTCTTTTTTTCTGTGCCTCTTTGTTTACCAGTTTCCGATTTCCGGTTTAAATCAATTACTTTTGTTTTTTAATGGGAAGTTTCTCTTTTTCCAAATTTTCTTTTTACGTATTTCTGTTTTTTTAAGGAGATAATTATTTTCTTTTTTTTTTTTTAAATCAAAACCCAAAAGGGATTAATAGAGAAAACAAAAACATGGAAGTAGAAAAAATAATGTAAATTCTTGAAGATTTATCAGTGTTTTCTAGAAAGGGAAAAAAAGAAACAACATTCTCAAGAAAATCTCAAGTAACAAAAGGTAACAAAAGGTATCGAGTGAGACAAAAGAAGACACATGAACTTGTTAATAATATGTGCCACAACGATATCGAGTGAAGGAAGATACCCACTCCTTCTTGAAACTTGGATTTTACATATAATTCTTAACTAGATGAAAAAAAAGGTGTCAAGGGTCTC
>PKML01043783.1:220089-230792 GCA_002933935.1 Eutrema yunnanense
TTTATGAATTGTGTTTCAATATGAGTTTGGATCTTCCTATTTCCGTTCGATGATTACCCAAAACTCGTATAACCATGAGTTTGAGAACTGTCTCTGGTAGTGTCTTCTTTGTAAACTGAAGATGAGACTGTAAACTCAGAGCTTAAGAGTCTTCAGGTTTCTTCTTTTTTACGTACTAAGAAGCCTCTGTGTTTTTCCTTGTGTTTATGTGAACCATGTAGGACTTTCTTGACATTTTTTCGAAATTCAGTGGGGCTGAGCAAAAACTGCTTTATCAGTTATATACTCAGGTATGCCTCTTTATCAGTTATATTGGTTTCATTTGTTTGGTGTTACATCAATCAAGGAGGAGCCTTTTTTGATATATCTTGTCTCTCTCTCTCTCTCTCGCTGACATGTTTCTAGGTTATTGTGAATATGCATCAGACATTAGAGGTAACTCCTGACTTTCAAATCATTCTAGTTATCTTAATTTAAACATAAAACAACCTGTGATGGGTTTATTCATGGTGTGATCTATTAGAAACTCTTAGTTAACGTTTTAACCATTGTTGCAGGATGAGTTTGATGCACAATGCCACGAATTTCAGGTACTAACATCTTTGGAATAGTTTCAGAACTACTTCCACATTAGAGAATTGTTGCTAGTTATCACTTATTTGCTTCTTACTAGTAAAGAGGTTTCTCTTTTGTGGTCACACACTTGTGAAGTGAAAACACTTTCCCTTTGCAGGTTGGACCAATTCTTGATAAAGTCGAGCAGCTGGTCGAAGAACAGAGTTTGGATCCCTTATTTTCAGATAAGTAGGTCTCATGAATGCCGCTTCATCTATTTTTGTTTACTATTATGCATTGATAGCATTGGCCTCAATTGTAAGTTCACCATATTTTGGAACTCTGATTTTACTGTCACAATGACTTGTGCTCAGGACGAACGTAATGGACATAGCAAATGATCTAACAACAGCTAAGAAGAGCGAGATACAAAAATTAACAGGTTTGCTTCAAAGGGTAAGTAAGCCCAAAAAGACTGTCACAGGACACCAACCCTTTGTTTATTTTGCCAGTTTAAAACTGATTTCTTCTCGTTTTCACCCACTTACCAGGCCGAAGAACAGAATCGTCAAATGGAAGCTCGTATCAGTCTGCTCAGAAAACAACCACAAGAGGTCTCAGGCACAGCTAATGCAATCGAAAAGGTACTATAACTTGGTCAGTTTTCAAATTCTTACACCCACTTGTTCTTCGTTGTTAAATCGTTCTCAAACCGTTAAATCTTTTGCAGCTGAAAACCGGGATCACGGGCTACTTTGAAGGAAATGACAAGCTACCTCCAATATAGTTTCAAGACGATTGCAATGAAAAAATTTGTTACTTTTCATTCCCTGAATTTGTATATGGTTTATTAGAGTCGTGTCACAACTACTTGCTTTCATGTGTAAACCACTGAGAAGCTGGATTAACCCGTTTTATGCATTGTGTTCCGGTTAACTGGCTCAGTTAAGATGAATTGTACTTTGGTTTTGGTTCGATTATAAATTATAACTCATGCAAAAATATGTTCTAAGGTTAGAAAAGATGTGTTTATAAGTTGTTACATAAACAGATAAATTGTGACTTTTTTTTTATCACAACCATAAGATTTGTAGAGAAATGGTCATCTTGTGACTTGACACATGTATTATTTTTTTTTAAAATGATCATTCTTTTCGTAATAAATAAAATGAAACTGTTGGTGTATCTCTAGACATTCGTAATGGATGACTGGGACTCAAGTCACTCAACCAAACAACCCCCTTGTGATTGTGTACTTTCTACCGACCATATGATTCCATCACACTTCACAGATAAATTGTTTGTTTTATCTATTTTAAAGTGATGACTATACAATGTCACAAGAAAGTCATATGAAAAGTGTATATGATTGTGTACTAGTATTTTACAAGTGCAAAAACATACATTTAAAATGAAAGTATTGTCTCCAATGAAGTTTTTGGTTTGAGTAATTAATTTAGCTTATGACATAATGAAACTAAAAATTAGAAATTAGTTTGATACAGATTTATTTTTTGTTTGAGATTGGTTTTTCGAAAATCTAGTTTTAAAAATTAAAGATATTAATCGGTTTACTTTATAGTTGAGTATTCGTTTTTACTTTGTGAAATACAAAAAAAAAAAAAATCGATGAAGATTTTAATCGGTTTTCACCACAATTTCTAATTACTACGGATCGATTAAACAATATTTAGACATTTTGCTTTGAAAGATCGATAATCTTTAAAATTAATTGTCAAAAGATCGATGAGTTCTTACAGTTCAGGGTGAAGCACGTACGATTATATTTTCATTCATCATTTATTTAACAATTTTTCTTTATCTCATCTCTAGACACTCGTGACCATAAAAATATTTTCCAAAAAGATAACATTCTTTTGGTGAGAAAAAAAAAAAGATACTAGCATTCTTTCATGTAACTTTTTGTTTTTGCCGGCCATTCTTTCATGTAACTTGTGAATAATATGCTCTTAGGTAAATCGAACGACCACGAAACTAACTAATTTATACTTTTGTCGTAAATTTTTTTTTTTATCTATATATATCTCTATAATATTATTTAAAAATATATTTTTAAAAATGAACTTCGTTTTGTAATTATTACATAAAATGTCATTATAAATAACAAAGAATAATTGAAATAGGAAATGATATAATAGTCTTTTAAAATTATTGATTAGAATATGGAAAGTATATATTTTGCATTAAAATTTTATTTATTATTTAATTTTTTAATTATTTTTAATACTATATATTTTAAAATAATAATCAATTCTTATTCAAAATTTTGCTATTACAAATGAATTTAAAGAAAAAAATATATTCAAAATCTTGCTATTACAAATGAATTCAAAGAAAAAAAATATATTCAAAATCTTGATAATTTTTTCACTATAATTTATTATATTTTATTTGAATATATATCAAAACAAAAGTTAAAAAATATTTTCCTAATTTTATAAAAAATAGACACAAAAACTATATTTTTAAAGAGTTTGTTGACTAATCACAAAAACTAGAGTCATTAACGATGCATATTAGAATTATGTTCTTAAGATTATAAGTTTTTTGCGGGTTATCCCGAATAATATTTTAATTCATTGCAAAATGGGTTATATAAACAAATTATTACAAATTGACACATATATATATGATCATTAGTTAGCTATATTTTAAAATTTAGATAAAAGCAATTTTATTAAATTTCAAAAAAAAAATTACTCCGTGTTATAATTAGCGCGGATTAAATCATAGTGTATATGTTAACTTATTTAATAACTATAGTTATTTAAAGATTATGGCTTACAGCCACTAAGTCAACTAATATACGTACAAACACTCTATGCCAGACTGTTTATTCTTCGTAATAAATCAAATGATCATATTTATTATTGTTTGCAACGATCCACGTAATGGAGTTAATAGTACACCGTACACGTACTTAACTTTGAAATATAAAAACTAGTAATATGTTTACAAGTCAAATAGATATTTCTACTTATAAGAACTATAGTTCTACGTTATTTATTTGAGGTCATAGGATGTTTGCTTCATTACTTGCATTAGTGCAAGTGAATACGACGATTTTTTTTATTAAATTATAATTAATTATGACCTCACCATTATTCTAATTCCAAAATATGTTGAGTATCATCGCCGATTGGCCCGATTTGGTACAGATGCATAAAAAGCCGGTTTGGACAGTACGAAAATAAATAAATTAGGACAGTAAAAGAATCTGATCATTACGTAGAAAATCTCGGTATATGTAGCATTAAAATGTTTTAGTTCTTCACTTGTGTTGGGATAAATAATTTTCATTTAGATCGTCTCATAGAATAATACGTATCATACTAAGTTAGACAACCACTTAACCTAAAAACGTATCATTTCGAAAGGGTGCAATTATAAGATTAGGTGGTCGAATCTTAAAACATGATATAACAGGTTATATAACATGTCATTATAGATCAGACGGCCACTTGACCTAAAAGCGTGCCACTTAAAAAAGATGCGGTTATGAGGCTAGATGGTCGAACCATATGACATGTTAAAACAGAGGAATGAACCACCACATTCTCCCAAAACCGTTCTTGATTAACGGGAGCGGGAAGTAAATAGTCGAGTGGTTCTAGAGTGGAAAATGGTTGCCTTTTCCTGAACATGCCAACTCGTGCCAAGTTACCAGGAGAGTGTGTAAGTAAGAAGATGAGTAACCCAGACATGTACAGGTTGACTCCCCGCCAATGGCAACGTAAACATGGTAGTGATACCTGAGAAGGTAGGACTCCCAGATAATCGGGTAGAGATACCCGGGAAGGTAAGAAGGAACCCGATATTCGTCAAAATGATATCGAGAAAAGTAAAACCTATTCAAATATACACGGGATTATATACGTATTTTACCTCCAATACTCCTTTGAACTAAAAGTAGATTCTCACATTAATCTTATCTCTGGCCAATTTTGGCCTATATGGCAAGAAAAAGCAATCAATCGCTGCTTACGGGAAAAGTTAAAGGTATGAGCGCTCAGAACACTTGACAACGCATAAACTGCCGAAACAATACGAACTTGGCGCGGTGCCTGTAGAAACTGTTTTGTCGGGGATGCAGACATAAGCGACAAAAGAAATATGCAGAAAAGCACTCGAGTACCCCGTACATGATCCAACAAATGATCCATAGTCTGACCCATCCGAACCAACATAACCTGATATACTAACTCAGGTAAGGTATCTTCTATAAATACAACATTCACTCCCCGAGAGAGAGGAATCTGATTTTTCATCTCACTCTTCGAGATTTTTCTCAAAACACTTATATAGCTTTTCTGAACTTCCGAAACCATATCTCACCTTTTTTCAGAGGATATTCAATCTTGTGCCTCGAATATTCTGACTAAACTTACGGTCACTATTCATTCAAATATGTCTAGATATTCCGCGGATCCATCCTTTCTATGGGCTCGGGATCACCATAACTTTTTCTCTTCCACGTTTTCTGATTCTTTTCCGTTTCCGACGCAAATCTACGTGGTCTTCCTTCTTTGTTATTGACTTGAGTGTCGGAGAATCATCAGAAAACACTATGTTTTCCAATCTCTAACCTCGTTTGCTTTGTGTTATATAGGAGACTTATCCTCCAAGGAACCAAAAAAACTCTGAAACAAAGCTATCATGTTTATCTAGAAAACAAAGACAAAAAAAAATAAAAAATAACGAGAGCATTTTCAGTTGAGATATTTTGCAATGATTCGGTATATGCCGGTTCAAAAAAGTTCGACAATAAGATTAAAAAAAAAACATTATAATTGGAACGATAAATACTTGTTTTTTCGAAAACTATTTGGCGCTCAAGTCAATTATAAAACTACGTGATTGGTCAAAATCGGGTTGAGAGTCGAGACTACAGTCCAATATCCTAAATATGCTAATTGTATGCTAAGAGAAGTAGAGTAAAAAGAAGATCTCGGGAGGCGGAATAAATAATTATGGGGGATAATGAAAATATGGGATTTGAACAAGTTTTCGAAGAGAGATAGTCATGAATCATGATACTCAAAGGAAAGCAATGTCCAAAACTTATATGTCGAAAATCTGGTTGCCTCATCGTGGATATGAGTGGACTTTTATAGGTTCATCTAACTCGAGTGCGTTATACCGCTTTATGAGATTCACATCGAGTTGGATTGAACCGTTTGTCACGTTGGCATGGTAAGTGAGATAAGACAGAGATATTCATGATATTGTGGTCAAAGATTTCCTTGTAGCATAATCGAGCATGTCTGCCATTTAATGTGGTTCGTATCTGCATAATGCACCTGCGTAATAGATCAACATGCTCTATCGAGAGATATTCTCACGTCGTCCGAATACTGAAAAAAAGCTACCTTTTGAATGATGGGATCCTGAAGCAGTGTCAAACGTATCTTTAACACACAAAAAGCTGTGCCAAACGTATTATTACCCTTTATGAAATAGCTGATGATATTTAAAAATTTAGAGATTATTCGGGATATGAGGATTAATTTAATGATGATAACTGATGACCACAAACTATCCATAGAGTTCAAAACGAAAGTTTTATGATAAATGGATAATATAAGTATATAACATTTGATAAGTCATGCGAAACAATTATATTATTTTAATAATACGAAATAGACAATATATAATTAAACTCTAGTCCCATAATAGACACATTGTTTCGTTGTAGTTGTGATTTTGAATCCTGTATGTGAAATATATGGTTATATATATATAGATGCTTTTTGCTATACCTATAGCTTTTCATTATAGAGCTTTTAATTCATGGAAACCTATATATTATTGATATAATAAGAAACAAATGTCACCATTTTACGAACAAAATTATAGTGTATATATATAACTGATTAAATATTACTCATTAATTATAATTAAACTTTATAAATTTCAAAAAATTCTAAATATAACATCAAGTAATATGAGATATAAAAATGAATCAACCAACTATATACATATGAAAGTTCTCCGGAAAATATAAACTTGTTTTTCTAAAAACAAAGGAATACAATATCATTACACACGGACCGGCATATTCGGGACCATTGAACATAAAAAAACTATACTATTCTAAATTTAGAAGATGAACGTGAAAATCATGGAGCATGGTACATTTAAAGGACGACAATATGACGTAAAGTAATACAAAGTCCCCAAAACAAGTAAACATAAATAGTTAATAATGCTCAAACGATATTTTTTGTTCTATATATAATATATATAATATATCATATATACTAGTCATGTCGTATTTGTTTTCGTTTTTCAAATCATGCAGTTTCTTTAATCTCACACATCATTTGGTTAAAGCATCAAATTTTCCATCTGGTTGTAATATTAAATAGGGTAAACTGTAAAGTTCTACAATCATATTTTTTATTGAGAAAAAGGACGCAGGGGGTTTTTGTTTATACTTTCTATTAGAAGACAAATTCACAGAAATTTATAATATCATACAGTTGGCTCACTTGTCCAATGCCCATAAGATACTAATATTTGCTATAAAGTTTTTTCTTTAAGAAGAGAAAAATATCAGAGAATATAAACACATAAGTTAAATAAAAACGATAATAAGACAGAAGATAGTGACTAAAAATTGATATCCCGTTTGATCTTTTTTGCTTGAGGAAGCAATTACAGCTGTGCACCAATATTATCAATCATGGTATATATAAAAGGCGATATATATCTCACTAGTAAAATTTTAAATAAAGTAATAGAGAAAAAATAATGTAATAGGAAAAAATAATATAATTACAGCGACGATGGCCACGGGCTATTATATAATTCACGGGTGGTGATTTGTCAAAGTCGTCCGTCAAATTATTTGAATAGAGTAGGATTTGAAAAGAAAAAAATTACGTCCATCTAATTTATGTCTATAAGACTACGTGCAATGGTTGTTTTATCAACTGTTGAAAACCATACAATGGATTATTGAAAAGAAAAAAAATAAGATGACAAGCTGGGGTGTTGAATGTTATCAATATCGTGAAAAACAAATATGGGATTCTTTTGGGTGAGTTGGCAGTTTTTAAGTGGATGAATAATTTATCGCAGAACTTTATTTCTTTGGGCAAATATTTAGATGAGGACACGTGACGTATATTGATTGGTTGCTGAGATTTTAGATTTGTTTTTTCCCCTTAATCATTCAACATCAATTATCTCAAAATAATTCTACATATATATATAAATATTTTTATACCAAAATTCATAATTTTTCATACTCTATAAATAGACACTTGTTTCATTTCATTTGGACACAGAAAAAAAAATCACCTTGTTTTACTAAACTTTAATATTATTCTACAATAAACTTCTGTTTTGGTTTTAAAAATCGTTTTAGTTAAATGGATCTCAATAATAACCATTTTAACACTCAAAATTCTTCTAATTACCATTTTAACTACCCAAATCCCAACAATTATCCGCTTCAAAATCAGCATTCCAACCAACCCCAACATATACCAAATTATGGGTATCCACCAAATTTCTTCATGGCATCTGCTGTTCCAAACCATCCTCCATATTACGGATCGATGATGTCGTATTCATCTCAACCACCTCCATATTCTTCTACTCCAACGGTAATGAATTTCCCGAATTTTCTACACAAATGGGTCTTGGTGGTATGAGCGGTGTTCATGAAGTTACTCTAGATGCAGAAGATTCAACTCCTTCTCGTCGGAGAAGCCCAAAATGGACCACTGAGCAAAATTTAGTGCTCTTAAGCGGATGGATTAAATATGGAACAGACAGCGTTGTTGGCAGAAACCAGAAAGGTGATTCATATTGGGGTAAGATTTCTGAGTATTGTAATGAACATTGCTCATTTGATCCTCCACGTGATGGAAACTCGTGCAAAAATCACTACAACTACATGAACAAAATATTAGCCAAATGGGTTGGTGCATACGATAACGCTAAGCGTATGCAAAGAAGTGGGTGGTCGGAGGATGATGTATTGTCAAAAGCGCATGAACTATATTCAAGTGCTGGTAATGGAAATTTCAATTTAATGAAGGAATGGCTTGCTGTCCGTGATCAACCACGTTATGGTAGTCAGGTTGGAGGAAATACTGGCTCTGGAAGCAGCGGATCTAAGAGAACCCACGAGAGTGATGCTAGTGACTCCAACTCTGTAGGATCTAGTGCTCGTCCAATGGGCAGGGATGCTGCTAAGAAAAAAGCTAAAAAGAAAGGTAAGAGCGCAACCTTGGAAGTGGTTAACGAAGAGTGGAATGAATTCAAACAATTTAAAGCATAAGAGTTGGATCGATCGGAACAAATAGCCATTATGCAAAAAGAGGCAAACCAATTGATTAAGGAAAAGACTCAAGCTAAGAAGATGAAGATGTTTATCAAGCTAACTGAAAAAGATCATCTCGACGACAATAGTAAAGAGCTGTTGCAGAAGTTGAGGCACGATCTATCTGGAAATTAATTATTATCAAGTGGCTATCTGTATTCTTTCACTTCATGCTTTAATAATTTGTGTTTTGTCATTTTCTCCTTTAATAATGTGTGTTTGTCATTTCCTCCTTTAATAATGTGTGTTTGTCCCTTTTTACTTTAATAATGTGTGTTTGTCACTTTCTCTTTTAATAATGTTATGCGATAATAATGTTGTCAACTGTCCATGACTTTTTTGTCAATGTAATCCGTGAGTTTCGGCTTTCAATAAAAGAATCTTATCCTTATCCGTGACTTTTGGTTTCAACCACTCAATTTGAGTCCAAGTTACTAACCATTCATTTTGTTGGTTTCACTAGCTTATAAATGAGGACTCATCCTTCCATTGATGTACTAATACCACAAATATCACCTTACTCACAAATCTCAATGGATCCATCAGAATATCCTTTTGATATCGAAGCTTACAAAAGGTTATCTGAAATTGAAGAGAGGTATATCGTCAACCGGTTCAGGGAGCGTCGAAACAAAATAGAGGAAGACTATCCACCTCGTAGCAAGAGAAAATACTTCAAGAGAGATCATGCAGCGGCAAATCAAAGACTGATTGACGACTACTTTGCCAATCATCCAACATATGATGATGCAATGTTTCGTCGGCGATTTCGGATGCGAAAACATGTATTTCTTCGGATTGTTGAGAACCTATCAAGCAATGACAACTACTTCACCCAACGGTTTGACGCAGCAAAAAAAGAAGGTATATCTCCATTAGCAAAATGTACTACGGCCATGCGAATGTTAGCATATGGTGTGGCAGCTGACGCGGTGGATGAATACATCAATATTGGAGGTACTACAGCTTTGGAGTGCTTGCGAAGATTATGTAAAGGAATCATACAACTGTATGAGCAAGAGTATCTCGAGCCCCAACTCAAGATGACCTGCAGAGAATTCTACGTGTTAGTGAGATGCGAGGGTTTCCGGGGATGATTGGGAGTATTGATTGCATGCACTGGGAATGGAAAAATTGTCCTACAGCATGGGAAGGTCAATTTACTCGGGGAGATAAAGGAACCACCACTGTTATTCTTGAAGCAGTTGCATCTCATGATTTATGGATCTGGCATGCTTTTTTGGATGTCCGGATACATTGAACGATATAAACGTTCTAGACCGTTCACCAGTGTTCGATGATGTTGAACAGGGAAATACTCCAAGAGTGAACTTCTTCGTGAACCAACGTCCGCATAATATGGCATACTATCTAGCTGATTGATATACTCTCATATTACATATTTTAGCATGCATTTCATGCATGGTTTTGTATAGTTCTCATGCATAATCATGTTCTTATCATGCAATTAGGTTCCAAATTAGATATTAGGAGTTGCTTTAGGTCCTAGTGGGTCTTTAGGCATTTTTGGAGTCATTAATAGGTGCTTTTGGAGGAGGTTCGAGACCCGAAGAGAGGAGACAGGGACCATACAGAGCATCGATCGATACCAGGTGTGACACTAGGTATCGATCGATACCACCACCGATGCCACTGCTCGGTATCACAGGTCGATGTTGGTCCAGGAAGATCCGGGGGAAAAAGCTCTTAACATCGAGCAACGGTATCGAGGAGTGACCTCGATATCTACTGAAGCAGCATCGATCGATACCTAGAGTATCGATCGATACCA
>PKML01043783.1:231320-301066 GCA_002933935.1 Eutrema yunnanense
TTTCTTCGGATCGTTGAGAACCTATCAAGCAATGACAACTACTTCACCCAACGGTTTGACGCAGCCAAAAAAGAAGGTATATCTCCATTAGCAAAATGTACTACGGCCATGCGAATGTTAGCATATGGTGTGGCAGCTGACGCGGTGGATGAATACATCAAAATTGGAGGTACTACAGCTTTGGAGTGCTTGCGAAGATTCTGTAAAGGAATCATACAACTGTATGAGCAAGAGTATCTCAGAGCCCCAACTCAAGATGACCTGCAGAGAATTCTACGTGTTAGTGAGATGCGAGGGTTTCCGGGGATGATTGGGAGTATTGATTGCATGCACTGGGAATGGAAAAATTGTCCTACAGCATGGGAAGGTCAATTTACTCGGGGAGATAAAGGAACCACCACTGTTATTCTTGAAGCAGTTGCATCTCATGATTTATGGATCTGGCATGCTTTTTTGGATGTCCGGATACATTGAACGATATAAACGTTCTAGACCGTTCACCAGTGTTCGATGATGTTGAACAGGGAAATACTCCAAGAGTGAACTTCTTCGTGAACCAACGTCCGCATAATATGGCATACTATCTAGCTGATGGTATATATCCTTCTTACCCTACTTTCGTCAAATCGATTAGGTTTCCTCAAAGTGAACCAGACAAGCTATTTACACAACGTCAGGAGGGATGTCGGAAGGACATCGAACGTGCATTTGGAGTGTTGCAGGCTCGATTTAAAATCATTCGTGAACCAGCTCGCCTTTGGGACATAGCCGATTTGGCTATCATCATGAGGTCATGTATCATATTGCATAATATGATTGTTGAGGATGAACGAAAGACATATGCTCAACATTGGACCGATTATGATCAATCTGAGGCAAGTGGGTCTACTACAATACCATCATTCTCGACTGAGGTGCTACCTGCATTTGCAAATCATGTTCGAGCTAGATCCGAGTTGCGTGATTCAAATGTGCATCACGAATTGCAAGCAGATCTAGTCAAACACATATGGGCACAATTCGGAATGTTCCGTGGTGAATGAGATTTTTAAATTTGTGAGTTGAGTCTATTGTGCTAATTAAATTATGTTTGTTTCATTGGTATTGTGTGTTTATTGTATTGCATTTTAAATTTTCGTCATTGTATGTGTTTTAATTATAATTATCTATATTTTTGATTTTTATTATTTGTATTTTTTTTAATCAAAATTTATTTCATAAATTTATTTAACTTTTATTAATTTTATTTTAATTTTAATCGATAATTAATTGTTCTAGGTAAAATATGTAATCACAAAAAAATAAAACATAAAAAAATAAAAAAATATAATATAAATAGTGGGGTAGGGTGTTGTAATATTTTTAAAACAAAACCATTGTAAGTGGGTGTTGAATAATAGGTGTTGAATAATGAGGTGGAAAAGAGAAAAAATGATGTGGAGTGTTAAAAGAGAAAAAAGAGGGTGTTGTAAACTTCAACCATTGTAGATAGCCTAATGATTGTGGCGATAGTATAGTCATTTTTTAAAAATTAATAGGGTCCTTTTTTTTTCCAACAGATACCCTATTTGATAGATACGGTCCAAACTAATTTACTTAGAATGTATCTAATTAGTTAAAAAAATTTGTTTTACCTTTTCACCAAATATATGGAGATTCTTTGACCCAATATTTCGAAGACTAGAAGGAGATTCTAACATCAAGTCTAAAAGGATGTTAGAATTCCAATATTTCGAAATACCCAAACTATTTATTCTTAAGATGGTGCAATGACTTGACTTAAATGCACATATATAATAGGACTTCCTCTATTTCATAAAGAAAGTGTTTAGATGTAATTCACACAATACAAAAGTGATACATTCGGTGAAACAAAAAAAATTAAGTCAAGTTTGTGTGAAAAGGTATCTACATAATATAAGTAAAAGGTATCTAAAAAAAGATAATCTATCTTGGAACTGCCCAAATTCGTCCAAAATATTGAGACTGGTTTATTTAGTAATATTAAGTATGTTCATCCAAAAATAGATTCGAGGTGTCGTGTTTTGTATAGATATTTTTGTTTTGGGTCTAAAATTTTGTAATTTATTTGGTCAGATTTGGACAATCAATCAAATATTTGGGTAAACAATTAGATTGATTTGGACAACATGCTCGATAGTTTGATTTAAGATTGACATTCGGTTACTCGGTTCGATTCAATACGGATTATTCGAATTTTGGATTTTTTTAGGATTAATAAAATAGGTTTCATTCAGAAACAAATTTTATATTGGTATGGTTCAGTTTTTTAAAATATGGTTCAGTTTGAGCTTTATTCAGCTTTATTTTAATTTTTGACAGAAAAATATAACTAAAATAAATTAATTAGTTAATTACAATTAATATTATAGATTTTTATTATTTTCTATATATTCAATTAAATATTAGTTTTATAAATTTAGGTTAACTAAGTTTTAAAAAATTATAATTTGGATTTGGTTCGGATTTGATTCAGGTAATTTAATATAGAAAACTATGTTCTGTTTGAATTATTCTATAATTTTGTTCATTCGGATTTGAATTCAGAAATTTCAATTCGAGTAAAGCCTTATTACTTTAACTTCTTAGATATTTTCATACAATCATGTAATACAAGTTATTTTCTGTCATTTTTATTGATAAATAATGTTGTTTTGTTTATATAAGAAAACAATAAACAAAATGTAGAATACTGATTTGGGATGTCTTGAGATAATAATCAATTAACTGACATACAATATATAAAACGATAAATTATACTTAATTATACATGAGATATTTCTTGGGAAAAAGACATTAGATATTTATATAACATTTTCCATGTTTTGCATATTACAATTAACCAACTTTTCCCCATCTTAAACTAAAATTTTAAAACTCCAAACTAAAACTAAAAGAAAAACAATGGGAGTTTTTTGTACACTTGGTGCTTTCTCCTCTGTTCCCTGTTCCCATCTGGGAACCTTTTTTTCCTACCAAAATCTTGAATTTGTTCTTCTCCATCGGATCTCTCTCTCAATTTTTCTTTAACAAGAAAGAAAGAATTATATAATTTTCTTTCCAATCATAGAAAGCTAAAGGGCAATCCTGTCATTCTACATATCGATCTCCGACTTCCGGGCCAGCACAATGGGCAGTCCGTTTTGGGGAAGCGCGAAGGGCCCATACTGAATCCCGTCGCTCGCTCCAACTATTGACCATCTGAAATTACAAACATACCCCTTATCAAAAACATTTCAAGATACGACGCCGTCCAGAGATACAAAAAGAGAGAAGGTAACTAATAAGCAAGCAAGCAAGTACTAAGTACACACACACCTGTACTTGGTGGTGAGATGATGTATCATGATAGACATTTCAAGTTTGGCTAATTCATTTCCAGGACACGAGTGGGTCCCATTGCCAAATGGCATGAACGTATTGGGTTTTGGAGCCACCTATATAGCAAATAAATTATGTTAAGTCATCATTCTTCAAAATGAAACACCATCCTTCAAAAAGATATTATTATTATTACCTCGAATCTTGATGGATCAAATTTTCCAGGATTTGGGAAGATATCAGCACTATGATGAATGTTTCTGAAAAGCGGCAAAACTTTCCATCCTTTAGGTATCAAGTATCCTGTAAACACAATAAAAGTCTAGAGATTAGTTTGGGTTTAGACTCGGGATTATCTAATTAACCGATGTGAGAAAACCGGTTTAGTTGTACCTTGGTATTCGACATCTTCGACAGCTTCTCTGAATGTGAAAGATAAGATTGAAGCGACTCTTAATGTTTCTTGAATGACTCTTGAAGTTATTGGCATCTTCTTTGCATCTCCCCAAGTTAGAGACTCTCCTTCTTCTTCTTCTTTGCCTCTCCTTATTGCCATTTGCTCTTCCTGTTCAAATACCACAAAAACCCATCAGAACACAACAAAATTACAAATCTGCCACTCTTCTGTTTTTTATTACCAAAAGACACGTGTCTGCATATGTACTTACAGTAACGGCTTCTAGAACGTTGGGATTCTCAGCTAAGTACTTGAGGATCCACGTCATCACACTCGCCGTCGTGTCTCTAGCGGCGAATATTACTCCGATTATGTTATCGGCGATCTGTTCGTCGCTTAGCTCTTCTTTGTCTCCCATGAATGATCCGAGAAGGTCGTTGTGTGAGGAACCGTTCTCTCTTCTCTCTGATAAGATTCTAGCGAGGATCTGTGAGAGCTCCTTGCGAGCTTTCATGGCTTTGTGAAAGAGTGTTCCGGGGAGATTTATAGGCATCGAATTGTAACCTTTCTCGAGAATGTAGTAGCATCGTTTCAGATCTTCTCTGTATAGAACCTCGTCTTTTCCGAAGATCGAGAGCAACGCAACGTTGAAGGTGTACTGATGAAAGAAAACAAGACAGAAACAGTTAAAAACACAGGAGAGAGAGAGAAACAGTTATGCTCTGTTTTTTAGCCGTCAAAAAAACAGGGGAAGTATGTGTCTTGCTCTGTTTCTAGCAGAGAAAATGGAAAGTCAGAGAGAGCTAAAGCTTACTGTTTTCATTTCTTGGTAAGTGTTGATCATTGTTCCATCCCAGTTTCGTAGGGAATCTTGGGCGATTGATTCGATATCTGGAACCATGTCTCTGATAGATTCCGGCATGAAAGCACGAAGAACGAGCTTCCTGAGTTTAGCGTGATAATCACCTTGGTGGAAGAAGATGGCTTGTTTCCCCAGCATCCTCTCCTTACTCGCCGGAAAAGTCGGTTTAAAGAGATGAGATTTCGTCACCAGCACGAATTTCGCCGCCTCAGGACTCGAGATCATCACACATGGACATCCCAATACATGGGTCTTAAAAACCGGTCCATACCTGTCGTTAGAAGACCAATTTTATCAATTTCTCAAAAGTTTCCATTTTTTTTGTTGCAATTTTGCGGTTTTTTAAAAAAAACACCGACCTTTTCTGTTTCGACGCGAAAAAGACATTTGGGTCTTGAGAATAGAGGTGGAAAGTCTCGCCGACGTAAGGCCAACCCATTGTTCCCGGCGGGAGTGGGAGTGTCGAGGATCCACGGCGGCGCTGAGAGATTAGACACCGGAGAAAGTAAAGGAAGAGACTTCCGGCGAAGAGAGTGAGAAACAAGGCGGAGAAATCCATTTTCTTAAAACTCAATTTTTAAGTTCTATGTTCAAAACAACCCACTTCGTCGTATTTTGACTGTGGGAAGTAGCTGAACAACGAAGAACTTGTGACCTGAATTAAGAAAGAAAGAAATGTTTTTTTGTTTGTTTTGTTTGTTTTGTGTGTGTGTAATGGAAGATGTATTGAGATGCAAACCAAGTGGGAGATGTGAAGGGGTTTTATAGGCTCTTCTCATGTGGTAGAGGAGAGAGAAAAGATTAAGGAGGAGAGAGAGGAGATTTCAAATAGAGCTTCTTGTACAGAGAAACTCTGATTAGAGAGACAGCTCATTTGAGAGAGACGACGATAGCACGTGTCAAAGAGCATGCAAAAAGAGCGTATGAGATTTTGACCAAACAAACATACTAATTAAAGAGAAGCAAGTCATTAAAAGAGACGGTCAAGGATTAATTTGGTTTCTTAGTTTTTTTATAAGCCTAATTTTTAATCAAATTTTAAAAAGAATGGAGCAATTTGGCCCTTAAGTAGAGAAAAAGTTTTAGTTTTTTAGTTACGATTCTGAGGACATTTTTTTTTAATTTAAAGGCTTATTTGGTTTTAGATGTGACCTCTTGTGCTTGATAATTTAATTTCAAAACATTTAAGAATTAACCATCATTTAACATCAACTTTTTCTTTGGGTTTTTTTAATCTCAAACAAACACATTTTAACACGTTTTTTTTATTTGTTTTAATTTTGAGTAACAATTGTTTTTTTTTTGGTGCTAAAATTTCGTTTGGTAACAAATTTTGCTTTGATTTTTTACTATATTAATAGAATATTTGTGATATTATATTTATACACATAAATTTCATGACAACCTCAAAATGGAGAGATATATTGATTTCATATATATGTAGTCTTTCGATGTAAAATTATTAAGGTAATTACTAAAAATTGTACTACCTTGGTATTATATTGATAGATGTTTAAAATTTTAATTCTCACACAAATTCAAAAATAATTAATTTAAAGTTCTCTAAATAAAATATCTTTTATTATTGATAAAAAATTCAACTGATAATATAACAAATCACAGAATACAAACGATCACAAATAATACAAAACTAACTAATTTTATATTAAAGGTTGAAAACATCATATAATATAAATCAATTTTTTTTCTATATTCGTATTTTTTTTAGATAAGAAGATAAAAACTAAGTAATTTTCTTAGAAACAAAACTAACTAGATAAAACAAAACATTCATTTCTATATTCGTAATTTTTTTTATTAATACTATAAATGTTTGTAGAAAATAATATAAGCATATATTACATTAACCTTTTTCTTAAAATGTTCTCATTTTGGAATTCGATTTTTCAATTATAAATTGAAAACAAAAAACAAAAATAAAAATCTATTAAAATTAAAAATAAAATAAAACATTTTTTCATATAATATCACTTTAGAAAAATCAGGAATAATAATTTGGAATGTATAATGACACTTGCATGCAACAAAAAAAACACTTATTAGTAATAAAAATTCGTAATTTTTTTTGTTAAAGAAAAAATTCGTTATTGTCCTTGTTGTATTGTTGGCATGTTTGATGGATTAGCTCCATCGAATTGTTCAACATTAGAGTTGGTACTTGTAGTCGATCATTTATTACATATATGTACGCACATGTAAATGTAAGGTTCTCCTTTGTGATAAGTGAAGCTAAAGAGATGTAGAGTTTTCTTGTAGTCGATGAACGTACATTTGGTATTTTACTATTTAGTTTTTTTTTTTTTTTTTTTAATGTAAATAGGTTCTTTGAACGATCGGATTTACATATGTACGTATATGAATCGATTTGGTATCTGTTAGTGTTAGTATATGTACATGAGTGGCTCTATCGTTCTTGTATGTATAGCTTTTGTACACTCACTTGAAAATTTTACATATGTTGCTGTGCATGTTTCTGTGTTTAATGTCTAGCTAATACAGACATATTATATTAAAGTACGTGTACACTAAAACAAATGAAAATCGCACAACATCCATAAACCAATTAACATCATTGCACATCCACATATATAACATAAGACATATATACATCCGAAACACATGAAATTTTTATCTCCCTCAAATTGGATGTCCATTGATTCGGTTACGTCCCACCTAACAACAAATCGTTAAGATATAACATGATAACTTGCAATGTCGGGTTTGGAAATACATTTTTTGTTTAACTTGTTAATTTCATCTTTTGTTTAAGTTGTTAACTAGATTATAAGAAAAATACATACAAGACATACATATCGATATATTAGGATTATGATAAGTTGCAACATTGTCAACGAAAATTAAAATAGTTTTAAAGATAATTAAATTGATACATATGATGAGGATGAATATTTTTTTTTTTTCCAACAACACATGTTATTAATTTGGATTTAAATCTAGATGGTGATACATTAACGATATTAGCCCAAATCATACTAAACATGACTTCCTAATTTTCTCCCACGTTAACGTACATACAGCCAGATACTATTAATAGTTAATAGTGTTAAATAACTAAAATATATTTTTGGAATTAATTAATCAACAAACTTGTGGGATGTAAACCTAAATAAGAACTTGACTTCTATGTGTATATGTCTAATGATATATATGTATGACTTAGCTTAGATTATTCATACTTCTTTTTTTTTTGTTAAGCATTTTCGTAGTTTCTCCAAAATTTCACTATCAATTGACTTTAGTGGTGCCAAGAAAATAAACATATAAAAACATAAATATATTAACTTGTCTGCCTCCTTCATATAATATCAAGATTGGAAAAGTCTTACCAAGAATTGATTCTCTCTTTTGTGAAATTCATACCTACATCCGTCTATATACAAGACTACTAACATATGTGATATATATGTGTAGAATATATTTTTTAAACATAGTTTATATATATATATATATCCCAATTCATGTAAACTATTATCGATAATATCTTTTTATATAAAATTTATTGCATCTTACTTTTTAATTAAAATAATAGCAGTTAATCATCTGATTAAATTTTGACACATATAAAAAACAAAAATTTAATTAGCTTTTGGCTCGTATCAAAACATGTTATTTATTCAAAAAATACTAGTACCTATATTTGGTTATCAGATTTCAAAACAAGTTACATTTATATATAGTTATAATTTTTCTTTTTGTTAATAATTTATATTTCAAAAAATATATAATAATAAAAAGAAAAATAGATATATGAATAGCAACATAACAAAAAAAATAAACATAATTCAAATAGAAATAAGAAAAACTAAATATTTAGAAAGATGTGGTAAAATTTAATTGAAAATCAAATAAGAAAATAAAAATTAAAAGAATCAAAAGATTTGTTATTAAAACGATCATGACATATATGAGTCAGCTGATGAGATTTCGACACATATATTTTTCTAATTAGATTTTTACATGTACCAAAAGAGTCTTAGCTAATTAAAAAAAAATTAATGCCATAAAGAAAAAAGAATCCTTAAAGCTTGAATATATCTATTTGACCCACACAAAAAAAGAATTTGGGACCGTATTTCTCCCGGCATTCAAAATTTCGGCGAGTTTTCTATTATCAAAACAAGGGTAAACGATCTATTTCTCCACGAACTATGGTCATATCCCTCCAGATATCCACCGAAGTATGCCTTCTGTATATTTCCCCACGAAAGAAAAGTTGAATATCTAATTCCCCACGGAAAAAAAATTCGAGACTTAAATCCACATAGAAATCGATTTAAAATGGTTTACAGTTTTATAATTTTGGTTAACCATCTAAAACCCGATTGTTAATCTTTAATCTTTAATGTATAAAACAATCGAGTGACACTTGGCTTACCATGGTTCATGCCTCCTTAATCTTTAATGTATAAAACAATCGGGCAACTTTTAATCTGTAAGCATCAACACCACATAGCATATATATATATATATATATATATATATATATAATAAGATAATTGTCCGATTGTTAAAAAAGAAGAAGTAAAATTGTAATTTTCAACAGGATAGATTTATTAATTATAGGGTGAATTAGGTGAATAGCTATATTGGAGAGAAAAAAAGAAAAAATATAACCATAGAAATTTTATATTTAAGTGACTAACAAAAAGAAGGAAAAATGGACCAAAATGCTCTTGTACTATACTATTTAAATGACAAAATAGTAGAGTAAACAACAAAGATTTTGATCTTTCACATTTGTCCCAAATCGCAAGCTTCAATCATAGAAAAGACGAGAGAAAGATCATGCCTGATTTTGATCGGCGTGAGAAGGAGGATGAAGAATAAGAATGAAGAAGGAGAAGAAAGCATGAGGGCAATTTGGGCAATATAATAACTTACACACAGCATATTATAGCCATGGATTCAATATAGTTATTTGGTTAAATATGGTTTTTTATAGTCATAGATGCTAATTTGCTTTAATTATAGGGATACGAGTTTTTTAGAATGAAATTAACCATCGAACGAAGATTCGCCTTTCTTTTCGAAAATGGACTATAAGATCCGGAGGTCACGATGATAACATATTTTTTAGGAGTATATACTAAAAAAACTATAAATACGTACAAATAAAAACAAAGAGTTAAATAAATTGTTCCAGTCAACTAGTCAAGTTGGATTTTGAAACCTGATATAAAGTACGAACCCAAATTTAATGTTTTGGCAACACGAAGCATACATGGATAACTACGCGGTCGTTGCTAATTCTACGTACTAGTGGTAGGACCTATTCACATTTTAACCAACATACTAACATCCTCGCTATGTATATATAGTTTGTATGAAACTAGCAATTTTATATGAAGATTATCTAGTGTAAGTTATTTCAAAATATCATCTTTTATTTTTAGATGTTATCTCAAAATATCATCTAAAAATGTGTAATCCCATAAGTAGGCATGTATTTACTATCATCTACTGATCTATATTCAAGTGATAATTGTCTTGTGATCATGATCATAACATGTAGTGGTGATCGATTTTTGTTATGTTTATTTTATTATCATAACATATACATAGTGAGTACAAACTTCAAAGCTTAATTAGTTCGAAATTTGGCATGTAATCCTCGGTTTAAAACCATCTAAGGATATATATTAATCAAGATTGGAATATCATGACAATCTACAAGGATTGGTGTTCCAACGAATAACTTTAAATTCAATAAGTGGCCGTAAAACAATAACAACGTGTGTATTTAATACAAATATTAGCAATCCACGTAACTTAATCTTTAACAAAAAAAACCACGTAACTTTATAATATACCAAGATAATTAGAAAATTAAAAAAAAAACTAAATATCCGAAAGGTAAACCGACCATATTTTTCATAACATGCAGAGTTGCAGACCTTTATTTGCGTGCCTGAAAGAAGCTTACTTTATATAGAGTTACGTTGGCAATTTCCCAATTGGGAAATCTAAATATATCTTTCCTTTTTTTAAATTGAATAAACATTTATTTCTCTTTTTCGTCGAATAAATAAAACATTTTGGGAGGGAAAGAGGAAGTCGACAAATGTGATATGTGCACCATAACGAACATTGATTAATAATTTAATAGACATACCCAAAAAAAAATATAGATAATTGTCACAACAGATACGAGTTATGTCCCGATAAGGCGAAATATGGAATGTATATAATTTTGAATAAATATATTTAAAACCCCGTTTTAATTCAATTCTACCTTTTTCGCATTAATTTTCATAGTAATAATTAGAGGTGACCAAAAAAACCGAATCAAACTAATCGAACTTAATTCAACCCAAACCAAACTATATTATATATATAACCTAATTGGTTGAAGTTTTTCTCAATCTGAACGGTTTGGTTTGGTTCGGTTTTAAACTAAATCGATAAACCAATGTGTTTTTGTTAATTAGTTAATAACTAATATTAAAAATATAAACATATATAATGAGATCTTCGGTTCTTCACCTAAAGCATTTAGACTAAGGTCCTAAACCCACGTTTTCCTAAAGCCTTTAGATTTGTTGCAAGTTCATTTTAGTGGGCATGAGAGAGAAAAAACTATGAATTTTTTCATTTTTTTATAGTTTGATTAAGTGGGATAGTTTCAGTTTGGTTTTAAACTGTTAAGTAATAATTTTTTTATGGCTTCATTTTATTTACGTTTCGTTAGGGTTCTTGTTTTTATAAGTTGATTTTTTAAAAAACCAAACTAAAACAAACCAAATTACAACCGAACCGAACTAAACCAAACTAAACTAAACCCAAACCGAACCAAACTTATTTCGGTTGAGTTCGGCTAGAGTTTTATTCAATCCAAACTGAACCGAACCCGAAATTTAACCGAAATGCCAACCTCTAGTGACAGCACAACGTAAAATACTGAAAATAGTTAAATGAATTAATATTAACATATGACGAAAAATTAGTTATATACAATGATAACTTTAAAATTAGAAAACTAGTAAGGAGAAAAAAAATAATAATATCATGATTATCTTTGCTATTTAGATTATTTACAAAATGTCATTGATCGGATTTAGACTTTTCTGACTACTGTTTGTCGGCGACACTGTTTATACAAAGTCAACGACTACTATTCATCATTGATATTAGCGGATAACTATTTACTTAACATGCTAAATAATATCGTTATCACGATAAATTTATGTTTATCAAGTTAATCCAATTATCATATCATATAAAATAGAAAAATTAACGTGTTAATGTACTAACAAAAATAAAGATAATACTTATTAACGTGTTAACAATAATATCTAATACTTGTTAACGTGCTATTTGATACTTTTTAGCGTGCTAACAATAGTATTTGATAATTATAATGTGTTAACATAGTATGTTAACGTATTAACATAGTATGTTAACGTATTAACAATAATATATGATACATATAACGTGCTAACAATAATATCTGATATTTGTTATATAGAATGTTAATGTACTAACAATAATATATGATACATATAACAATAATATCTGATATTTATTGAATATAATATTAACGTCTATGGTGAAAGAGCGTCCATGGATTCCGGCGAAACGAAAGCGAGGAACTCAACATACTCCGACAAATGGAGCTAGGTTTGGGCGTCATCGAGGACGGTGGAGGTGATAGTAGTCGATTAGGCTATGAGTCGGATGAAGCACCAACGGAGGAGATGAAGCACCAACAGGGGAGATGAAACGACTTGAGGTGGTGGTGATAAGGACACTACCGGTGGTGGTGCTTTCAGCAGAGAAATAGATGGTGTGACCGAAAGTGGTGTAATGGTGGTCAACGAATTTGATAGTTGTAGTATTTTGGTAATAACTCAGATAAAAGAAGGATAAAACAGAAAACAAAATTAATTCTCTCTGTAGTCAAACTAATTTTAAAATATGGTTACTATCTAGGGTGAGTTAGGTAGGTGTATATGAACGAATGATGATGAAATTAGTTTAGTAACAATGAATACTTTATTTTTAGTTCTCTCTCCTCAGCCCTAAATTTTGTGACTCTTTTGCCCCTACGTTGATACGTTGATGACATCGGCGAGTGTGTTACACAAATTGTGAAACAAAAAGTTGCATTAAATGCCCCGACAACAGAAAAAGTTGCATTAAATGCAAAGATAGCTCAAGATTTTCTCTTGGATAATAGTGTGGGGCTTTTAATGCAGATTTCTTAAGATATTATTTTTAATATTTTAATTGACCGTTCAAACATGTTAACTGCCAAGTCTACATTAACTTGAAGGTGGCTTATGATTGTTTGGGTAGTGAATATATTGCATCACTAACTTTTTTTTACAGACTATGATTATCATTTTGCTTTCGATTTAATGTTAGCATATATTTAGCAAAGTTAGCATAGTATAATTAACATATATAGTTAGGCAGATAATGCTTTAACCTGGTTATCTGGTTAGTACTATCATTTTCTATAAAATATATAATTCATCAGGTCTCAGACCTTTGATTCTTCGATGTGTTCATTGTCATGACGGTCTTGTGATAACGATGAAAGTTAGCAGTTACAAACGTTAACGAAGAAATAATTTAACAACTATTGGAAAGATAACACAATTAGCATGTGTGTGTTACCAAAATAACATATTTTTAGCCATATTACTACAAACTTTTCTTAAAAAAGAATACAATTAGCGTTTCGACCAAAATAAAATAAAATAATACAGTTAGCATTAGTTGTTAACCAAGTTAGCATAGTTTGGTTAACACATTTTGTTAACATAAATACTCTGGCATCTGAGTTAACAAACCAATTGTTAACTTTTAAACAAGATCATGATTTAACCCATCTAATCAATACATCCGTTTGGGTGTCCTCTTCAGTTCTAACTTCTCCACCATCATTTGTTGGCGTTTATTGGCCGGCAAGGACTCTTCCGGATCATGTGTATGCAAGGTTGTATCTTCCTCATCATCACTCCATGAGAGGTCTTCTTCTTCAGGATTTAATTTTACTTCGGGATGTATGATCGTTTCAACCTAAACCTGCGAAATGGATATGTTAGAGACCCAGAGAATTCAATAAGACAGTGATTGCTAACTTGGTTGGTGCGTTGTTAACTCAAATATCAATTTGAGTTGAAAACAAGATTATCCAAATTCTACAAAGCTAAACCAATTATCGAATTCCATGTTAACAGTATTACCCGTGAATCTATCAAAACTTATCGGCTAACTCTAGGATAACTAACGACAATAGTGGAACTACACAAAATACCTCCTCCTCTTCCTCGTCAAGCACTCTAGCTTTGTTCAGCTGGAGTTGAACTTTCTGGAAACCACCACGAACAAGAGTCCTCTCGGGTGAAAAGAGATTACAACAGAAATCAGTTTGAGTGATTTTGGAATTTAATTGATGGGCTTCGAAATTACTTGTTCATACCACCAGATCCGGTGAGGTATTTACGTCTGGGAATTGAAAGGTCAATCGCCAAGATTCTCGCAGAGGACAAAGGAAAAGAGATTGCGAGATTGTTTCAATGTTTTTGGGGGATGATTTTATGGTAAATGGGTAATGAGAAATGGATGTGAAATATTGAATCTTTGTGGGTTTCGTGAGTTTTCAACTCTTGTTTTTTTTTGGAGTTTTGATTTTTTTTTAAAATTCAGTGGTGGATGATGCTTTTCTCATGAGAGGAAGTGTGGTCGGAAAGGACGAAAAATAAGAAGAGAGAATCTGAGAGAGAGAGAGATGGAGAATGAGAGGGAGGAAAGAGAAGAAAAAGAAGAAGATGAAGAAATAGTAAATAAAAATGAAGAATTAAATGAATAAAAAACTTTCGTAGAAGAATAGTAATATTTTACGTAATCATCCAAAAAAATATTTATCACCTTTCGCATAGATGTAGGGGTGTTGAAATCATTTCTCTGTGAACAGAGGTGGTTGCACAATAAAAAATCGATGGACTTAATTTTCATATTAATATATAGTAGTTCTTGCTATTACTCTACTATCTATCTAATTTTCATATCTTTTTTTTTTGTAACTCAGGGTAAATCTCAAGCCCATGGAAATGTACAGACTAATCCTTGGGGGGAAGATGGGGGGAAGACAACCCACGGATAGGCCCTTCTCCGGGTTTTCAAATGGGTCGTAAGCAAAGACCCATATCCGTGTGGATGTCCAGGAACAATGTGTTGTTGTTTCTCACAGTAGGTGGATCGAACTCGGAACGTGGTTGCGCCCAAAACCGGTCTCCTTATCACTAGACCACAAAGTCCCGGACTAATTTTCATATCTTCTATTGTTACCAATTGGTATTTCTCAATACTTTAGTTATTGAGTCAGTTCGCTATATTGTCTATATATGGCCAGTAGTATTGTATATATATGTACGCACGCAGACACGATATCATAGTTTTTAAAAATATATTAATTTATAATGTTTTCTGTAATTTTTTTTGGTTTTCATATCACTATATTTATAATTTTATATTACAGAGAGAGGAAAAATAAATAAACGGAGGATAAGATAAATAACTTTTACAAAAAAATACAACACGGTTACATTGGAAAACAAAGGTGGCTCGCGTGCAATTTTTTTTTGTACGAATTTAGTAAATATCAATGGTCGATCAGTTTATTAACAAACTAGCCATCAATAATTCAAAATTAGTTCTTTCTCCAAATTATTCCAAAAATCTTACAAAAATACTACTAGATCCAATACAAGGAAGAGTTGAGATGAACAGTGAGTTTTTAATTGATAATTATTTGATTAATATGATAATTAATATGTTATCGCGATAAATTTATGTTTATCGGATAAACTCAATTATTATATATTTAGTTAGTGTGTCAACAATAATATACGATATTTGTAACTTATTAACAATAATATCTGATATTTATAACGTGCTAACATAGTAAATATCCGGATAATATTTATGGATAAGATAAAACCGTTTGTGGTTTTCAGCGGATAAATATTTGGTTAACATGATAATTAATATGTTATTGTGATAAGTTTATGTTTATTGTTTTAACTCAATTATCATATAGTATGTTAACGTGCTAACAATAATATCTTACGTTTGTAACGTATTAACAATAATATCTGAAATGTATAACGTGGTAACATAGTAAATATCCGGATAATATTTGTGGATAATCTCATTAATAAAAATATTAGTCAATCACCACCCCCCATCATTGTCGCCGACATCGTCATCGTCACCACCACCGTCGCCGTCACTACCACCTTTGTCGGCACCATCATTGTTATTGACACCATCACCACACTCCACTACCGTCGTCACTGACACCGTCATTGTTACCACCAGCATCACTGTCACCATTATCGTCGCCGTCACCATCACCATCAACACCATCGTTTACGACACCATCGCCGTCACGAACACCATCACTACTCTCCATCTTCACAATCTTCTATTATCGTGAATAAGGAAAAAGAAGAAGAAGAAAAAGAAGAAAAAGTAAGAAAAATGTGAAGGTGATAAGGAGAGAGAAAAATGATAGCCAGAAAATTTATTGTTTTTTTGCATAAGAATAGTGTCAATGAATAGTGCTGAATTGGTATAGTGTCAATGAATAGTATTGAATTGGTCAAATTGATCTTTAGATTATATGTTGCTAGTTAGTGGTATTACTCATTTTTTGGGGTAAATATAGCAATTAGTTTTCGAATGCAGCATTAACAGGTTAAGTCTTAAACAAAAATAATAATAACTCTTTCTGTTAAAGAAATTAAACATTAACAGGTTAAGAACAATAGTCATTTTCGCTACATTAACAAATAAAGAAAATACGAAGAAAGTTTTATTGTTCCATCTCCTTGGATCGTAAGCCGCTACTATTTTATAAAAAAAAAAATCTAAACAATTCTTTTATAAAAATTCATACAAAAGCTTTCAAACTTTTTTATTAAAAAAAAAAAAATTCAAAATTTTAGACTTAATAATTTTGAAATCAGAAAGAAGCCCCAATTTACCGAAATATTTGTTTTCTCCCTCAAACTCATACAAATCTTGAGCCGATCCTCGAAATAATATGTTCTTGTTAAAATATATTTTTTTTTGATGTCTTCATGTCCTCGGGAGTAATCACAAGCTCAAACGGGCACAGACTAATGTCCTGGGTGAAAGTGACATAACCCACTTATAATGCTCCATTTGATCAAATGCTTGTCCTGGTAATTCCACTCCCGCGAAAAATCGATCCTTGACCTAGATCAGCAAAACCGACACTCACCGCGGAAAATCGATCCCAAACCCACTTACAATCATTTTACTTGTGTTTTAGAATAACTTATGTTCTATCGGAAAAAAAAACTGAAACAGCAATAGTATTTATCGTTTGACTAGAACATAGTTCTATACATTGGTTATCACACAGATTTAACAGCTTATAAATATACTCTCTGTGTTTTATAATATAATATGTTTAACCTAAAATGACGGAGATTAAAAATATTATTTTGTTTAAGAAAATATCATTTATATATAAATTAAAAACAGTTTAGTCAATCATGAAAAAAATTACATAATTTAATTGGTCATACAATATCTTTAAATGTAAAAGTTGCATCGAAACATTTTATATTATTAAAAAAAATCTAAAACATCTTACATTGTAAAATAAAAAGAGTATATATATATATATATATCAAAATGTTCTAGATCATCTTGACTCGTTGCAATTACCAAATTAACCTTACTTTTTACATTTGTGTAAACAATTCTAAAGAACATAAAATGTAGAATCGTTAGTCCGGACTTGAAACATGTGATCACGTTTGTATCATCTAACGATTAAACTTTTCTTTTTAATCCACTAAATAGCGTTTTTTTAAATAGAAATTCGGATTATTTGCCACTTGAAGCATTTATGGGTAGTGCATATGTATGACTATACATTTTGGACAATGATATTTCCTCTTCCAAAAGAATGTTTAGAAGCTCTATTTTTTTTTTGCAATGCCTTTATATGGAGTGGTGCGACAAATTATGTTTGTTCTCTTAAGAAGGCTGGAGGTTTGGGACTAAGAAGGCTTAGCGATTCAAACCAAGTTTTTGGTTTGAAATTGATATGGTTTTTGTTTGCTGCAAACGAGTCTCTATATGAGTTGCTTGGATTAAAAAAATTGATCATAAATAGAAGATTATTTTGGTATAGTGATTTTCAACATACGAAAAGTTAGATATGGCATCGTTTGAAGAAAGTATGGCCTATTTCTCGTCCTTAGTCAGGAAGGTCAACTCTCTTTTGGCATGATGACTGAGAAAATCTAGGTCTGTTGATAGACCTCACAAGACCGAATGGACCAAGAATCACATGTATTTCAACAAAGGCCACAGTTTCTCAAACTTGCGCATATGGTTCATGGTTGTTATCAAGAGGAAGACATTCAATTTTAACTCTGCTTCGAGCGTGCTTTCCTAGTATCACACTAGATTACTCGTCCTCAGAGCCATATGTCTTTCTATGGAAGAACTCTTTATTTGAACATCCGGGGATTTTTTTAACTTATGTAGCTTGGTTCAGTTCAGTTTGGTTTAAAAAAATAAAAAAATGTGTATGACTATGTAGCGTTTTTAGCAAATTATATCATTATTCTGATAATATATAATGACAGACAGATGATCTACACATGCATAAATAATCTGAAAACACACAAGATTATGATAAATGATATTTTGAGTCTAAAAAAAAATCAATTAATTATGCATATATCTATAATTAATATGCATTATCCAAAAGTAACACTCAACGTACGATTTGTCAAACGGGAGATCATCGATTGCAAATGCAAAAAAGATATATTAAAAATCCTGAAATTTTATCAATATTCAAATAATATCTACAATTGGACAAGGCTGCCTGGAAAATAAGCTTGGCGATGTAACTTCTGCATATATACTTGCTTACGCATACATTATAAATACGCATTAGGATTTAACCTGCGCTAATTATAGCGCTTTAAAAAAATAAATTGTTTTGAAATTTACGAAAATTATTTTTATATGAATTTTACAATATATCGATATCTAACTAATGATTATAGATAAAGTTATCAATTTGTAATAATTTATATATTTAACCCGTTTTGCACTGAACTAAAATATTATTCGGGTTAAACCGTAAAAACTTATAATCTTGAAAACATAACTCTAATATGCACCGTTAAATCATAAATGACTCTAGTTTTTGTGGTTAGTTTACGAACTTTAAAAAAAAATAGTTTTCTTGTGTCTAACTTTTTATAAAATTAGTAAAATATTTTTCAACTTTTGTTTTGATATATATTCAAATAAAATATAATAAATTATAGTGAAAAATATAGTAAGATTTTGAATATATATATTTTTTTTGAATATATATGAATTGATATTATTTTAAAATACATAGTATTAAAAATAATTGAGAAATTAAATAATAAATAACCTCTTTAATGCAAAATATATACTTTCCATATTTTAATCAATAATTTTAAAAAACTATTATATCTTTTCCTATTTCAATTTTTCTTTGTTATTTGTAATGGCATTTCATGTAATAACTTACAAAACAAAGTTCATTTTTAATAATGTCTTCTTAAATAATATTATAGAGATTTAATAACACGTTTACATCAACATTGTATAGTTTAAGTACTCATATAAATTGCTTATAAACAAAACTATGTATATATATAGATATATAGATATATAAAGGATAAACTAAAAAAAAACAACACAAAAGTGGAAGATGGTTTTGCAAGAATTGACACTTAATTGAATTTCTATTAGTTTTTTAACAATTTCAAAAACTTTGTGCAAAAATAGCACTTTCTGTATTGTATACGCGTTGATTTTATAGTTTTATCCATATATAATATTGTGCGCATCAACAGTATTTTGTAATATACCATCATAACATTTTTTTTATATCCAATATACCATCATAGCGTTGTTTGCCCACCAATTCTCTGAATCTTCCGAATCATCATCAGGTTTGGGGATACTTCCATTCACAAAACCAAATTTTTTCCTTACCCGTAAAGCCAAACGAAGATTCAAGGTCCACTCATCATAGTTAGGACCTCGAAGTGGTGGTTGCGAGATGGCAGATCTAGGGCTATCACCTGAAGAGATATCGTAAGGATCGATCCGACGGCGTGCCGTCTCAGATCGAGGCTTAGAAATCAGAGTAGAGGAGCCGTTTTTAACCTGGTTACTTTCAACGGTCAACATCTTCAATTAGAGTAGTGTTTCAATAGAATGATCGAAAAACTAAGGTCAATAGAAAGGAAAAGAATCGAAGATGAATTTGAGATAAATCGATAACAAAGTACGATTTAGGGGAAGCAGAGAATCGTAAGACCTAAAATTGTAGGTTTGGTTCTGATACCATGTCAAGAGACCTAGTTTGGCATAAAAGTTTGAAAAATTGTTCGTTAGCTACACGAACAATACGAGAATGCATGACTACACATCCAAATTAAATAATGTGCTGATAACTACATCATCTATTGATATAGCATAGATACACATCCGAACTAACATGAGTCATGTGCCCAACACCATGACTATCATTTTCTTTGTTTTTCCGGTGTACTGGTCGACGGACTCCGGGGCTGACCCGCATTAACTCTTTAAATCCGACTCAAATTAAATAAAAAAATAAAAAAATAATAAATTATAGTGAAAAATATATCAAGATTTTGAATATATATATATTTTTCTTTGAATATATATGAATTGATATTATTTTAAAATACATAGTATTAAAAATAATTGAGAAATTAAATATTAAATAACATTTTTAATGCAAAATATATACTTTCCATATTTTAATCAATAATTATAAAGATTATTATATATTTTCCTATTTCAATTTTTCTTTGTTATTTGTAATGACATTTCATGTAATAACTTACAAAACAAAGTTCATTTTTAATAATTTCTTATTAAATAATATTATAGAAATTTAATAACACGTTTACATCAACATTGTATAGTTTAAGTACTCATATAAATTGCTTATAAACAAAACTATGTATATATATAGATATATAGATANTATATATAAAGGATAAACTAAAAAAAATCACAAAAGTGGAAGATGGTTTTGCAAGAATTGACACTTAATTGAATTTCTATTAGTTTTTTAACATTTTCAAAAACTTTGTGCAAAAGTAGCACTTTCTGTATTGTATACGCGTTGATTTTCTAGTTTTATCCATATATAATATTGTGCGCATCAACAATAAAAAATAAATCCAAAATTGTCATTTAATATAAAAAAATGTTAATTTGTGGATGACATATTGGATAAGTGTTAAAAAAAACTAATAATTTTATAAATAAATGATATATTTTGTAATATTGTCAAAGTGGAATATCAATTAAAATAAAGGATCGAGTCTAACGCCTAAGTCCAACCATGGATTAATTTACATGTGGCCAGCTTCTCACACGTGTCCACACCTCTCTCTCTCTACACGACTTTAGGGTTCCGGTATCCCAAACTGATTAATTTACGTATATACTTTTTTGTTCAAATATATACATTAATGGAAACGTTTGATTCTTCATGTGTATTTTTCTCTTTGTATACATTGACGTGTCCGGTATTGTGTCTATAGAGAAAAAGAATTTGCCTATTGAGTTGTTTTTTTTGGGGTCATATAAAAACGTCATCATCGTAATTAATTAAACATCGTTTTAAGTTATAATTAAACGTTAATATTACTAATCAGGTTTAAAGTGTAAAAGCGTAGCTAAAATCTAAAACCCTCGGTTAAGCTAATATTTTTCCTTTTTAGTAAATTATCTGGTAAAATATTAACTGTAAACAAGAGCTTTTTCTCTGAATAAGTTCCAAATATTTTTAGTCCGTAATTTTTTATTTTTTTTTTAAGTCTTTGTGGATCTCTGTGAGTAATCCCAAGTTTTAACGAGCCCAAACTAATCTTTCGGGTGGGAGTGACATAGCCCATTTTTAATGCTTTACTTGGTCAAAAGTTAATTTGATAATTCCGCATCCGGAGAGATTCGATCTCTGGCATGGACCAATATAGTCAAATCTTCTCCGGATGGAAACCACCCCACTACAATCTCTTGGTTTCGTAGTTTCTTTCTGTCAACAATTTTTTTTTGGAGGACACTAAACATGTCTGGCTCGTTAATTAGGTGAGCCATGTGCATATTACAAAAAAAATCTAATTTTAGACATATAAACAAAATTTATTTTTAAAAGGATCTTTAAATATCTATAAAAATGTTCTCAATCATGACAAAATTTTGCAAAAATCATATGGTTCCTGTGCATTTGTACATTCACCCCATGTCTAGAACCGGGCCTGATACTAAAACCATTAGATTTTTTACACTTGGTAATAAAAAATATGATTCATAAATCATAACTAATATTGTAATGTACCAGTTTTAGTCATTCTTAATCGCCGTTTAAAAAAAATCATTCTTAGTTCTTCTAATATATGAGACTAATAGTATACGTCTATCTAGCTACTGAAAGTTAATATTTTTTATGTTAAAAAAAAAAGAAAAAATAAATAAAGTAAATATTTTGTTTTTTAAAACTGTGATCAATCGCGTATGTTAGTGATACTGATACAAACTGTGATGGTGACCAATCATCAAAACGGTAAATCGAAACTATAAGATAATCAAAGTGATACAAAGAATATTAAAACATACGTGTTTTAACTTCAAACTCCGAAGCAGTACACACTACTTCTTTAAAATACTTATTCAAAATGGTACAAATCCATTATATTCCGTATTTTTATCGTTTTCGTTTACTATTTACTTTTACCTCTTTTCATTATTCTATATATTTTTTTTTTTTGTAACAAAATTCTATAATAGTTTACCACTCCTTTTTAGCTTTTATATACTGCTAAATCTTGCGATCTGTGATGACGACAAAAAAATCTATATAATCAATAAGATATGATCTGATTCGACCACCTGTTCTTATATATCGACTGCAGATTCGCAAAGATTTAGATTAATAATTCTTTTGTTTTACCGATTTATTTATCTTAGAAATAAGGGTGGCATTATCATGGAATCTCATCTTTTTGTGGTTACAGCTCTTAAAAAACTGTTATAATACTATTTTTAATCATTATAACCATTTAGGAGGACTTTGAAAAGAGAAAAGTAAAGAGCATCTATCGTATCATCTCATAAAAGCGACAAGCAAAAGTGAGACCGAGTCTATTCATTACTCAGTCTCGCACTTCCCATTGATCTAATTTTGTTGTATATACAACATGTTATTAGTTCGACTAGAAAAGTATTTTGGAATAATCCAAAAAATTACATAGTTGAGTAACAGTTGAAACAAATAAATTATAAAAGGTTAATTCAGATTTAAAGATGTACAGACTTTGATCAAAAACCTCTAATTAATAATATATATATATATATATATATATATATATATTGTAAAATACTTGCTATTTAATTGCATTTGAAAAAGGAAAAAATATTATTAAGTTTTTTATCGAGCCAAAAAAATGATCTCTAGAAAATGATTAAGGAAGTTCAAAATGAACCAAAAAGTCATTTTTGAGTTCTAACTCTCATTTTCTACCAACTTATATTGTGATACTACATCAACAAGATTTGTACGTCGATATACATAAAAAAGAACAAAAATCAATCATAAATTTTTATTTTATCACCACCTCAAACACATTTAGTCCTATATATAAATTTCTTTCGAGAACAATTAATTATGAGAAAGAAATATACAAGTTATTGATATCGAAAATCACATCAATTTTTTTTAATAGTTAACTCACATTCATTCGAGATAATGTTAAGCATGATGATAACAAAAAGTCCATCTATATATGACTATATCCAATATCGACTAAATTAAACTACAATTTGATTCAATTTGGGTAACAATTGGGTAAATCAAATGTATAGCCCCCCTATTATATTCAATCAAACTAACATGCAATGATACCGAGTTTAACATATCTCATATTAACTATATCCTTCTCATATTTGAAGCAACCAAGAAGACAAAAATATTAGTTATATATAACTAGAGACGATTCCAGATTTTACCGGTATAATTAGAGTTAATTTTTTTCTTGCTGTAATATCGGTATAACCAATTTATTTATCACATACATTGAGTTACTTAATTATAGGAATTTTTTTTCATTCGTCTCTTTGGCAATATATAGTTATCTCGCTAGGAGGCGATTAATTATGGAGTTAATCATATAACCAAGATATCATATTTCAACCAATCATGCAACAGTTCTTTTCTTTTGTCAAAATCATACAATAGTTCTATCTACATGTTTTCATAATGCCAACTAATTTTGTTGACAAATTTTTTTTAGAGAATTTGTTTTTTCCTTTTATGTTAGGATTTAGTATATACATTCTAACAAGAAAAAAAAAATAGTGATATCCGAAAGAGAGACATATCCGTTATGTGCCCGTTAGCATTCTTAATTTCTTACGCCCTATGTTTCAAATTGATATTTTTTAAGAGTTTTCATACGTATTAAAAAACAGAGGGAATATTATATATGTCTAATGACTATAAACTCCTACATATATCTGAAACACATTAAAACAAATGAATATAGTAAAATTTGCATTTATATAAGTAGATGTATATATTACATATAGCTCCATACATATATATACATTATTTTTCATAATGTCAACACTCAACAGGTCCACTTATATACATTCATGCATATGAAAATGCACATTCTACAAAACATACGTATATGCACATGTCGACGTACGCTTACATGTTTGTGTAAATGTAATATACAACAAAAGTACTCTTTTCTTCGAGTTTAAATATGAATGTCGACGAAGAGCATTATGTCTAGAGAGAACTTAATGTTACAAACAATAATTTATATTGATATGGTATGGTACAGTCGTACCAGTATAATAATTGAGAGGACATTATATTCGAGCCTCCGTATTAATTTGGAATTTCTCAGCGTAGAGTTCAATAATTTCAAAAGAAAATTATTGGTTTTAACGCTGTGTTTTTCGGTACACAAATTGGCTAAGTCCATAGCCTCTTGTTCAAAATATGGGCCCGACAAGTCGTATTCATATGGATACAAATTCAATAAATCGTATCTAAATATATAGAATCGTATCTCATATTTTGGATATGAAGTAAATATTATCTTTTCGAGACTATAAATATTTTGATTAAAATATGGAATGATATGAATGAAAACATTTTGATCGTCTATTGTTTGCTACGAAGAAACGTGGCCGCGGTACACCGGTTAGTCAATGTCAAGTCATCGAAAAATTCTACGTTGAAACGTAATCTTTGACCACATTTCACTTTCTTTAATAAAATCACTAAAGTTAATTTAAATCAAATGTCAAATAAAAAAGTCAAGTCTAATTTCGTTTTACGTACATCAAGTTGATGGGAATTAGAGAAACCCTACCAAAGTACACTCTTTCGTGTATTGATTCCCTTAGACATTTATTAGAAGAACTGTTGTTTTGTACAGTATTTGTTTCTTTATTTGCCCCCACACGGTATCATGTCTCAGTAATTAATAAACAAAAAAATGGACGTGACAATGAGAGCATCAGCATCCGAGACATGGGTTTTTCGGAAGACACAAGTCTTCCCAAAATATTGATGATATGTCGTGACATAAAAAATTCAATTTTTTTTTTTTTTTAAAAATGCGGAAGACACAGACATTATGTCTGCAATGCAGATGGTCTCGATGAGTTAGATGGTCTGAACCAATGTTCAAAAAATCGCTTTGTCGGGCGGCCGGGTTTCGCCTAGCGCCTAGCCCAAAAATCAGTGATTAGTTTTTAATATTATTTTATTTTATTTATATTAAAAATTAATATATAATGTTAAATATGTATTATTATGTGGAAAAATATGTATTAATAATACTAATATATTATATTTTAGTATTATTTTATTTAATTTATATTGAAAATTAATGATATGATATTAAATATAATTATAAAATTGAAATGGATCCAAATCTAACAAAAACTCAATATTTAACATCATATATTAATTTTTAATATAAATTAAATAAAATAATCAGTGATTAATCGCCGATTTTTTTAAAAAGCGTTGACTTTTGTTAAAAAAACGGTTGACCGCCGAATTACCCGCACATACATTAATCGGGACGGTGAGTCTCCGACTTACGATTACGGCCGTCTAAACGATCGCTTTTTAGAACATGGGTCTGAACCAAGCTTGCAACTTGTATTATTATAACTTAATAATCTAACTTGTTGACATTTTATAAAGACAATAAAAATATAATCTTTACAACTTTTCGTTTTAATTGCTTGACAGGACACATTGTAGATGAGCATTATCATAAGAATTTTGTATGCTATGTTTGTGGAAAACCTTATGTTGGGGATGTTTTTGGATTACAACCACTTAACTATTTACATATATTACCATAATTCATTTATTCAAGATTTCCTTACAAACAAAAATTAAACATCGTTAATATTCCAAAGCAAAGGACATGCATTACAAAGTTTGTGAAATCATAAAAAGAATTTCATATGTAAATAGAATGAATTATTGTATAAAATTCAATAATTTGACATATTTGTTATCAATATAACGTATTTTAGTTTTTGATAAAAAAATAAATAAAGTATTTTAGTTTTTTTGGAGGACAAATCGTATTTATATTAACCTTAACTTGGGGTTACAATTATAATAAAGTCAGAAGCTCTTTGCCATCACAGATGATGACGCTCCTCGAAAGTTCTCAATAATACATAATTGAAAGACAATGCAATATAAAGATAAGATAGAACTTTTGATATTGTTAAACTCCTTAGAAAGAGCCTCGGAAATTATCGATTAGAAGTCGATCGTCAACTCTTAGTTCTGCTTGAGTTTTGAAGGTGGCACTAGCTCTTTTACCATTAAAGGCGAATGAACAAACCTTTGAGCTCTTGATGCCTTCCAAGCTGAGCTTTTAGAAACACTCTCCATAAATGAGGGAATTGATGGAATATGTCTCTCTACGATGGAGGAAAATGATGAAATTCATCTCTCTAAAGTGAAAAAGTTGGAACGATCTCTCTTAGGGGCGGATCCACTTGTTATAAGTTGGGGGCAAATGCCACCATTAAAATTTGTTCGATTAATGCCAATTATGAAGGCCTTACATTGATGCCCTCACTCATAATCTTTATTCAGCCCCGACGTATTTTGAAACCATATTATTTTTGGAAAATTGGATTTTCATGTTATGTCAAATGTTGAATCTTTTATTAAATAGTTTCTTTAGTCAGTTTTTCACATAATTGCCAAAATACGGTTCTTCCATTTTCTTCTTGATTGGTCAAAAATTTATGAATTTTCTTTTTTATAATATAACTTTAATCAATATCTATTTATTTTTAGAAACTATAATTTTTTTAATTTATATGACATTTATATCTTAATTAGATAATGCATCCAACCATATTAGAATATATTTAAAATATATAATAAAATTATTTGGATATAAGAATTCCATTAAAAATATATGTTATCTTAAGAATTCATTTTGATATATTTATTGTATTTATTATAAACAATAAACATATTCAAATAAAAATAATGTAAAACTATTTTGTGTTTATAAAATATAATATAAATTTGTTAAAAAAATATTTATGTCCCCAATAAAATTTAATCATGGATCCGCCACTGATATCTCCACGGAGGAAATTGATAATGTAGACAAGTTCCAAGCTAAAGCCTTCACGGTCAGAGAAGAGAAGTGCATGGGCCAGACCCTCATTGGAGACACGACGAGATAAGATGGAATGGATGGCGGCTGACACATAAAGTGGGTAGGAAGTTGCCGGAGAGAGATCCACCGTGTAAGGAAGAAAAACTCTCTTGTTAGAGAATACAAGAGAGATTTTTCCATTGAAAAAATCAATTATCACCAAAAGATTTGTAATAATGTAATATAATAATTAACATCTTTTCTTAGTCTCCCATTTCAGCCGTAAAACTTATAAACAAAGTACATCTCACACTTAGAGAGAGAGAAAAATATCATTTTTGGTTACTTAAGACAAATGTAATATTGCTTAGGTCGTGATCACATACGTGTGTTCAGCGATAGATTGAATCACATTATGTAAACCTACTTTTATTGAATCACATTTTGTAAACCTAGTTTTGTACAAAAAGTTTACCAAGAATTATATGTAATACGTTAAAGAAAAGAAAAATATAGAAGATGTTTTTTTTGTAATGATCTAACTATCTATATGTTTTGACCGTAGTCACAGTGTCTAGCAGCTCGTCTTCTCCCTCGGGGCCTCGTGCGTAGCTTGAAGATATGTTTTCAGTCTTTCACCGGTGGTTCTTCGTCGCCGGCAAGATCTACTCTCGTCCATCTATTGTGTTTTCCTCTATGGCTTATGAGATAACGCCGATAACTACCTTTCTGCCCTCAGACTAGTCGACGTCCGATCCATCAGTTCGGTACGCGCTTCCTTCTCACTGTTGGCTTCTGCTCCCACTGGCGCCGCCATCGTTTTCGTTTCATATCGTAGTTATGCGTTTCCCTTTGAATCTTCTTAGGCAGTTGCGAAGATAAACAACTGTCTCCGAAAATATATGCAGCGGTTCTCTGGCGAAGCAATATGTCGGCTCCGACGACGAGAGAAAACTTCTCTGGTCTGAAGATTTGAGTTGCACTTCCGCCGGCTACTGTCATCCTGCTGCAGCGTTTAATTAGGACGTTCTCTTCCGGCGTTTCTCTGGTCAAAGAAACATTAAGCTTTCTCGTCCGAGCCATTGTATTCCTCATGGAGCTAAGCTCCACACCCAATCAAGTAGGATTCACGTTTGTTTTCTCGCTCTTTTCAAACTCCAGAAAGTCTACATCTCTTCCTCCGCCGACCAAATCTCTGATATCGAGACTCTTCTCCTCCGCGATGCGGTTCGCCGGTTCAGCATTTCTTCGATTATATACCGTCAACCCTCCTCCTTGTCGGTTCAGCCATCGTCAAAAGCTGCATCCTCCATCCACTTATTATGTTCCTGCACAACTTCGGTTCGACCATCGTCAAAATCTGCCTCCTCCATCCGACTCTGCCGCTCGTCCACCAATTTGGTTCAACCATCGTCAAAAATTGTCTCCTCCAACCACTTCCCTCATGCCCAAATCTTATGTTGGCTTCCTTGGTCTTTTCGCTGGGATAGTCACGGGTACTCCATTTTTAGGGATGGCGAGTACAACAACTATCCTCTTTTTGAGAGGTGGTTTCATTCTGAGCTTATTGCCGGAAAAACCTACGAACGTGTTTACCGATTTGTCTTATTGCGTAGCGGTTTGCTCGGGACCAGAAGAGGCATACAATTTCGTTTCTACGAATATTGAAGGTAGACGTTCGTCTTCAAAGTCACATCCGAAAGTAACTAAGTTCAAACTATCCGTCTTTGCCGTGAAGTCCCTATTCTCGCATTTGAGTCTTGCCTCGAACCCGTTGTCCATCTTACATGATGATCTATTTGCTCTATGTTCTATTGTTTTTAATTTGTGTTGTAATAATCTAAGAGTATGTTTAATTCTCTTTTTTGTACTTTGGAAGTTTAAATTAATGAAGTAAGTGTTGAACCAAACAAAAAAAAAAACTCTCAAGTCAACTATATATATATAAAGTTATTAATTTGTACCGTAAGAAATAAAATGATGAATATCATTCATTTTAAAAAAAACATCTACCTACATAAATTAATTTAAAAGCTATTTCTTTTGATTGTTTAACAAATTGAATATCATCATTCTTGATATTTTGGAATAGGGTTATATTGTTCCTAATAAACGGCACCAATTTAATCGCATCTATTACTAATAAAAGTTGAATCTATAGGATTTTCAGGGCGTCTATATATATAGGATTTTAAACGACCAGTTAAAATATACCAAATTATCATTTCAATTAAATCTTAAATAATATCAAGGATTCCAAAAAATTGTATCTCTTAAAATAGAAATAAATATCCAAAGAATTAAATTAACAATTGAAAAAAATCAAAATTTTAAAATGGAAATAAATATTAAAAGGGCTAAATTAACAAAAGAAAAAATCATTTAAAACAAAATTAGCTTCACATTTATGCTAACTCTATGGAAAATCAACATAAAAGAGCTTAACAAAAAAATGGAAATTATATATCAAAATAAAATCTTGCCAAATCAGCATTTTAATTAAATATTAAATAATGTCAAGAACTCCAAAAATTATGTCTCTTAAAATGGAAATAAATATCAAAAGAGCTAAATTAACAAAATAAAAAATCATTTTTAAAATAGTGGTCTCAATTATATAAATAACTAAAAATAAATATAATAGTAAAATCTCTTTTATTATGATAATATAATTTACCACCATTATTGTTACAAAATGATTAATTATCTATAAAAATTATATCAATGTCAAAAAATAACCTATAAGAAAATATAAATGTTACTTATAAAAGTTAAAGCTACTTGATTCTAAGATTTCCACATAGGATTTTAACTAACCAATAGTTATATTCTACATTGGCATCTAAATTTTGCAAATGTCCACAAAAAACTTCGACACGATCGCATGGAATAGATAGTGCGCAAAGGATAGAAGAAATTTCATTTTTAATATTCGGATTGGGATTGCCATAAAGGCATATATCAATATAGGATTACTTTGTTTTGAGTTGTTCTATTTGTTATTCATTTTTCTAAAATTTCATGTAAATTGTATTTATTTTGCTAACTTAATTGTCTTCTTGATCAAATTTACTATGATGGAATATAAAAATAATAAAGAACGTTATGAGAAAGAATCCATCTCTGGATTGAGAAAGACGACTACAATGAAGAAAAATTGATCATGTGTAAACCAATTTTCTCAGATATAAAATAATGTTTGTTATTTCAATAATTTTTGCAATGATCCCTAAGTATGAGAATTAAATCATCATCGCTTAGGTTTATGATCTCATCGAAGAACCATTAAAAGTTACCACAAACAATATGTCACCAGACAAAATTTGGCTTCTATTTGTTCAAAATAAAACTTACAAAAATATATTTATTTTGTCGTATCTATAAATTTGTTTCAAAATTCATTACATATTTATATATTATCTTGGTTTCAAATAAAAAATATTCATAGATACGAGAGCAAGAATTATGCTTATTAGTTTGCTTTTTGAATTGAAAATTAAATTAAAAATTTGAATTGATTAAAGTAGCCAAGGAAGGAGAATGACATTGAAGTGAAGTGATGAAAAAAAATATTTTCTTGATTTGAAGAAGTGATGTATTTTTTTTTTTGGACAACAATTTTTTCTCATTACTTAAACTTCCATAATACAACTAGAGGAAATTATCCATCCTCTTTGATAAAAACAATACAAATTAAAACCATTAAAGCTTAAAGTAGATAGAGTGTGATCAGATGACAGCGAATTCAAGACTAGGCTCGAATGCGTCGATAGGATAAACTTGAAAGTAGTGGAAACTAAACTTCTGGTGAGAAAACCAAGAAGTTCAGGAACACAAGAGCCTGAGATGATGGCTCTAACCAATTGTAAGGACTCGGATTCTACCAAGAAATTCCTTATTTCTTCAAAAGAAGTTTGGAAAAAAACTGCACGAATTGACACCACAGGCAAAAAGGCCTTGGATTTACTCAGATCTTCGGATTGGCAAATAACATCTGTGAGAGTTTCAGGGAAGGGTATGGACACCACATGCAACATTGCCTTGGATTTACTCCGGTTACCCTCTTGTTCGGTAACACCGAACTCAGCTGAGGTGAACAGTATGAAGCTTTGCATAACTGTTGGGCTGAAAACTAAAATGAGCAACTTGGGCCAGGCCCGTTTTACAGAATCATTCAACCCAAAAAAGGGAATCGAGATTTTGGAATCTGTAACGTACTTCGTCGGAGGGAGAATATCTCCGGCCAGCCGGGGAGATATGACCATGGAGGATGGCTGGCGGCGGTTGAAACAGCCGGAAAGGCCCACCGGATCTGGAGGCATCGGCTGAGCAAACGAGTGTGGTGATGTAAAGTACGACGGAGGCGGAGATGGTGCGAAGGCGGCGATGAGGGAGCGACTCGATATTGGAGAACCACCAGCTGGGTCTCCGGCGAAAGAAACCAGAGCGGTAGTTACCACAACAACAGCAAAGAAGAAACTGAGCCTGCTCTGGAAGCTCTCGTCGAAGGAGGAAGGAGTAGTTGCGCACAAGGAGAAGGATCTCGTCGGTGACAGGCACGCACAAGGAGGCGACGGATCTGGAGGCACCGTAGGCCGGTAAGGTCAACACCCGGAGGTGAGTAGACTCGCGCTTTGAACTGTTTATATCGGCGACGAGAAGGTTGAGCGAAGAGATGCAGACGGTTGAGCATTCTCGGAAGTCATGGAGGAAGGGATATCGCCGGCAACACGACAAGTCCGGCGGAAAGTGAGGACCTGTCACAAGGTGACCCGAGAGAGAGACGGTGCGTTGCTCAAGAGAAGAAACGGGATGACGAACGGCGGTGGAGAAGACTCATCCTTGCTCGGAGAACTGCGACGGCAGCTGTCTCGGTTGTCGGGCCTGAGAGGAAACTTCTAGGGCAAACTCGAAAGAAGTGATGTATAATATTTTATCTTCGTGTCAATATTTTGTTTATTAAATATCATTTGATTACTTTGTTATACTTTAAGTTAGCTTTGGTATACTAACTTATAAGTATTCTACTAAATAATATATTTTTCAAACGGGACATATATATAGATTCATAACAAAACCGTTTAAATCCTACGAACTATATATAATTTTTGAGATTAAAACTACAATATTTTTAATATATATTATTACGATTACCAATAAATACAAAGTAATATCTCATTATATATAATATCTCATTATATATAATTGGTTACATATAATATTTATTAAAACAATATTAAAAAAAATACGCACGCGAGCGTGAGGGCAAAATCTAGTTATTATAACTTAAAGAGTCGAACCTGTTATTTGAAATTCGAAAAAAAGTAATATAGAATCAAAATGTGGGGTGGACAAAATCCATCTATATTTTTCCATTTATTAGGCCGAAAAATGTCGATTGTGGCTAATGAATATTTACATATCAAGTTTAAAATTTTGACTAATTAACAAATACACGTGTTATATTATAATTCGAAAAATGAAAATATTCAAACAATTTTATAATGCTCATATTTATTCCCTCTTTTGAGATTTGACTATGTTCCAAGGACTACATTTAAGAAAAAAAAATGATTTTCTTACATACGTGTCCTAAATTATGTTTTTTATTTGGTTTACGTACTTGGTGGGTTTTTTTTGTTGACCAAAGGCTTTCAAATACATGGAGGTTGTGTATGGAGAAGTACGGGTTTGGTTTCTCAATCAACTATCGTCTTAATAAACGAAAGAAACAAAAATTCCTATTGAGAAAACATACTTTCCCGTTTAAAATAATTTCTTTTGTTTCAAATTTGTTTTTTGTTTTATGATTGTAATGAAAATTTTTAAAACAAATTGCATGAGATGATACTTATTAAAAAAACTCTTACAATTTTAGGTTTTTTGTGTATTTAAATGACGAAAATACTCTTCATTATGTCTATTCATATATCGCCACATATGTATATGTCGTATTGTACATGGACTAAATTCTTATGAATAATAACAAAAATGCTTAAAAATTATAAACAATAAATTAAGTGCTAAAAAACTATTTAACGTTTAGAAAGTGATAATTCTTTCAAAACACCCAATTTTTTCTTGTTTTGTTAAAAAACATAAATTGGAATGAAAAAATTTGACAACTAAATGTATTAAGTCGCAGGGAAAAATGTGAAGACATCATTTTTGTAACAAAGGAAAAGTACTACTATGTTTTAAATGTTTTTGGTATATATAGACTATAACAATAAGTTATGTTCTCTGTTTCATAAATAGTGTCATTTTGACACATTTCACACATATTACGAAAATTACTAAAAGTTTTATATTATCCCTTATTAATACATTAAATAATTTGTTTTTTTATAATTAATACAGTAAAACAATAAGGTTAAAATTGGATTTTTGTTCAAAATTATGTATTGAAAACATAAAACAATATTTTTTGTGAAACAAAAATAAAACCTTAAAACGACGCTCTTTGTAAAATGGACGAAGTATAATTTTGTTGTCCAACAACGATTATTGCCATGTCGTTCGAACTTTGAGGAACCCCACAAACATTAACGTTTATCTTTATATCGTCGTGAGAAGTCAACTCTAAATTTGTGTACCGACTATTAATTTTCCTTGACATATATGAAAATATATAAAGGTCGTTTTCTCTATTGTAATAAGGGTCGACATAAATAATTGAATAAATACAACAACAAAAAAAAAACAATATTACGCCCATAGCACACAAAAAAACAAAATATGAAGCAAACTAGGTTATAAAAAAACGCAAGGAACTAAGGATGTAGGAAAATAAATCAATAGAGAGAGAACAATGGGCTTCACTCAGCGGTATCTATTGAAACCATGGATAGTTTTCTTCTCTTCACTCGTAAAATGCTAGTCACACCAATTTATTTATTTATTTGAATAATGCCGGAATATTATATATATGTATATATATATATATAATTTTTCATTTCAATATTCTTATGCTCATACGCTTCTTCATTTTTTTCAATGTATGGTTGTCATTGTCGATTTTTATTTAATAGTATCAGTTTGCATTGGGACGCATACATATTAGTCTATTAGATAAGAGAAAATGATTTAAAATAATATATATATATATATATGTAAATTAATAATTCATTCGTTTACAACAAAAGAAAAAATTTGATTTGATTTGCACTCCGTTAATCATTTATTACAACAAAAGAATCTGTCAATTCCAGCCACATGCCCACCGATCATGGTTTTACAATTTGATTTGCACTCCGTTAATCATTTATTATAACAGGAACACGTAGTTATATAAGAAGTATAGCATTATATAACTAATCTACATTTTTTGTCAACGCATATCTAATTATTGCACTGAATATAATAAGCTGAATCTTGAAACTCAATCATACCTTCATATGTATTATTGCGAAACTTAATACTACTAAAACAACTCCTATCGTCATGACTCATAACAAATAGTATCGACTAAAAAACACTTCAGTAGTCAACAGCAATTAAATACCCTTATTGAATTAGGTTGTGATTAGTCAAATTGTCAAAATTTGGTCTAACCATCATCCAAGAAGAATCATCTGTGTCAGATTAATTACATGAAAAAAATGCACATGGCTCATTACCAAGCTAAAATCATAACCCATATTTTTCAAGAATTTCCTAAAGTTTTGTTTTTGTCAAACGTATATATTTTTATTAAAAGTTAATAAAAACAAATTAAATGCTTACAAACTTACAAAGGGAAACGTTACGTTAAAAAATATTACAAAATATTAATTCAAGCCACCAACGAAGGAAGAAAACAAAATGAACAATTAAAATAGAGAATGATCAACGTAGAAACGAAGAGAACATCAAGATGGAATACAAAAAGGAATACACGGTTAGACACAAAATTATGAACATTATAATTTCTAAGAAATGTTTAATATCAATAATGTTATTTTTTTGACAAAATAATACTTCCTCCGTTTCAAATTAATGAATATTTTAGAAAAAAAATTGTTCCAAAAAGATAATTTTTTTAGGTTTTCTATGCATTTGTTATTACTCATTATGTTTCACAAAAAATATCATTTTGATAAATTTCACACATATTAAAAAAAACTATTAAAAGTTCTATATTACCCCTTATTAATACATTAAATAATTTGTTTCTCTATAATTAATACACTAAAACAATAAAGTTAAAATTTGATTTTTATTCAAAATTATGCATTGATAACAGAAAATGATACTCTTGGTGAAACAAAAATAAAACTTTAAAACGACACTTTTTGTGAAACGGAGGGAGTAGTTAATAATGATAAATTGTAAACTTCAAGAAAATTAATTGGAGTTATTAAAATGTTATTAGTTTAAAGTTATTAAAATTTGTTAATAACAAAAAATGATATATTTAATAATCAAAATTAATTTTTTTTTTTTAATATGTGTGTTTTTCTAAAATATACTTAGAAAATTAGTATGTTTGCTTTGACTTTTATAGTACAAGACAAAAAAGGAGCTTAATACTAATGTATTGACTAATTATTAAATGTAGAAGACAGGTGGTTAGGTTTAGTTTGATGAGCGCGAAAGCAGGTGTACGTCATACGTACATCGATCGCAGAAAGTCAATGTGCATTAACAAAAAAATTATTAATGCAGTTTGAATACGATTTATTAATGCGATCTTGAAAGAAAAGAGAGAATTAATGGTTTTTGGGTTTATCAAGTGATTCATATCGAATTACACGACCAAAGTGATCAATATAACAGTAAGAACAAAATAGGCAATGCATTTTCGGGAACACCAAAACATTTAACTTGCAATGCTTTCGGGAGAGGTAACGGGCACAGTACGGATCTGGGAGACTATTATTAATTGGTTCTAATTAATCTTGGTTTGTGGTTCCGGAACTCTATCTGGTAGTGTACACTCTTGTTTTAGCCCGAGTATATTTAAACCAGATGATCCGAAGTTATTTTTCTTCTTATTGTAATAGTTTTCCGTAAAATAAAATCAGAAATTCTGGAAAACAAAAAAAAATCATTGCTAAACTATTTAACCATTATGTTTTTGATATTTTAGTTTAATCACCATCACCTCCCCCCAAGTGATCAAATATGTTGAAGAGCATTTGTGTTTAAACAAATTTTCAATCATTCAAGTTACATTATCAACTATATATGAAAACTCACATCAATCACTTTTTTACTCATGTATCTTACGCAGATTATGTATCACGCTAAAAAAAAACAAAGTTATCAATTTCGTTATAACATTTACAATCACAACACGCAGACGAATAAGTTAGCAAGAAGGGCTAAATATATTTACAATCTGTTTTGTATATTTTGGATTACATTGGATACAACCTATCAACTTCATGTACTTAACCAGACAGTGGTATTCTAGTGGTGGTCGATTTTGGAATCCGCGAACAGCAGTCTTCCCTGAATTCGATTTTCACTAGGAACAAAAAATGATGCCGTTTGGATAATGGGATATAAGATTAATGTCTAGAACTTATTTGCAAATCCATGTGTACGGTTAGCCCGTTAGTAATACACCCCCAAAATATTAATTTGGACATTTTCATGAGTCTGAGATTTACTCCCGAGTTATATAAAAAAAAAAAAAAAAAAAATTCATGTACTTGATCTTTCGTCTTAAAAAACAAAGTGTTTGAAAAAAAAACAATTTAAGAAGAAAAAAGCCCAATAAATACTAAGGTGACTTAGGCCCAACTAACAGACCCAATTGATGATTATGTTTTTGCCGCCGCCGGGAAACCGCCGATACATGTCCAGGTGTTGGTGATGGTAAGAAATTCTACGATTTCCCCGAAAAATCCGAGAATCTGTATCTCCGGCCACATAATCTACTTTTTCAGTCTCTCGTTTTCTCGCCGGAATTTTCTGGGCGGACATTGTTCTTCCGATTCTCACATCAGTAAGAGAAAACATGAGCAACACTTCACGTCGGCTGTTTTGCCTCCGGTTACTCCTATTGGCCATAAGATGTTCGACGAAATGCCCAAGAGAGAGAATAGGACGGTTGAGACGAGCTTTATGTTCTTGCGAGATGTACTTAGATCCTCCATGATGAGAACAGAGGCAGAGACTCCGAGGAGTATCCATTGTTTCGCTCTGAAGAGTGGGTTTCTTCAAGATTTGCCTGCGTCTTCGAAGCTTCTGACGCTTTACGGTAAAGCCGGAGACTTGGTGTCTTCTTTGGGTCTGTTTGGTGAACTGAAAGTGAAAGATGTGATTGTTTGGAACAGTATGATCACTGCTTTGAATCAAAATGGTCGTTCCATGGCATCTGTTGGATTGTTCGTTGAGATGATTCAGAAGGGAACCGAGTTTGATTCTACAACGCTCTTACTTGCAGCTTCGGCGTTATCCAGTCTGAGCCTTTCGAAGAAATGTCCACTGGTTCATTGTTTAGCAATAGAGGCTGGATTGGTTTCTGATCCTAGCTTGTGCAATGCACTGATGAATCTTTATGCTAAAGGCGAGGATTTGAGCTCAGCAGAGTGTGTATTCGCACATATGGAACACCGAGACATTGTCTCTTGGAACACAATCATTACTAAATGTCTTGCAAATGGTCATCCCTGGAAATCGTTGAACTACTTCAAGTCGATGACTCGTTCAGGACAAGAAGCTGATAATGTGACTTTTTCATGCGTTATCTCAGCTTGCGCTTCTCTTGAAGAGCTTCCTTTGGGTGAATCCTTCCACGGGCTGGTTATAAAATCAGGTTATATCCCAGAAGCTCATGTCTCTGTGGCCAACTCAATCGTTTCGATGTACTCAAAATGCGGGGGCGCCGATGCTGCAGAAACCGTGTTTGAAAAATTATTATGCAAGGATGTGATTTCTTGGAATGCAATCCTTAATGGTTTTGCTACAAATGGGATGTTTCAAGAAGCACTTGGTATTTTGAAGGAAATGCAATTGGTGGGTAGGATTCAGCCTGATATCGCCACGGTGGTTACAGTAACTTCCATTTGTGGTGATATATGTCTGTCACGAGAGGGGAGAGCAATCCATGGTTACATGGTTCGCAGGGAGATGCAATCCAGAGCATTAGAGGTAATAAACAGCATTATCGATATGTACGGTAAGTGTGGCTTAACAAGGCAGGCTGAGTTGTTGTTCAAGATAACAACTGATCGAGACTCGGTTTCTTGGAACTCGATGATATCTGCTTTTGTGCAAAATGGGTTTACTCAAAAAGCTAAGAATCTGTTCAAGGAAGTTGTCAGTGAGTATTCTTGTTCAAAGTATAGCTTGTCGACTCTGTTGGCAATTCTTCCGTCTTGTGATTCCTCCGATTCTCTCATCTTTGGCAAGTTAGTCCATTGTTGGCAGCTAAAGCTAGGATTTGGGGATAATATCCTTTCGGCTAATTCAGTTATAAACATGTACATCGGATGCAGGGATCTAACCTCAGCGTTCTCGCTGTTAGAGACAATATCCGAAACAAGGGATCTCGCATCCTGGAACTCTGTCATCTATGGCTGTGCATCGAATGGTCACCATTCGGAATCACTGAGAACGTTTCAAGCAATGAGTCGTGAAGGGATAGTTAGCCATGACATGATTACTCTTCTAGGTACTATCTCGGCATGTGGAAACCTTGGGCTGGTCTTACAAGGAAGATGCTTTCATGGTCTAGCTATTAAGACTTTGAGAGAATCTGAGACCCAACTGCAGAACACGTTGATCACCATGTATGGTAGATGTAAAGACATCAATAGTGCAATGAAGGTCTTTGGCTTGATCTCTGACCCTAACTTATGTTCCTGGAACTGTGTGATATCAACTTTGTCTCAGAATAAAACTGGACCAGAAGCGATTCAGCTCTTTAGAAAATTCGAGTTAGAGCCGAACGAGATCACATTTGTTGGCCTTCTCTCTGCTTCAACTCAGGTCGGGTATACAGGCTATGGTATGCAGGCACATTGTCATCTCATTCGCCGTGGATTTCAGGCTAACACTTTTCTCTGTGCCGCACTCGTGGACATGTACAGCAGCTGCGGGATGCTAGAAACCGGCATAAAGGTGTTTAGAAACTCAGGGGAGAAATCAATTGCCGCTTGGAACTCTGTTATCTCTGCATATGGATTCCATGGAATGGGAGAGAAGGCAATGGAACTATTCAAGGAAATGAGGAGTAGTAATACAAGGATGGAACCAAACAAGAGCACTTTCATAAGCCTATTGTCAGCTTGCAGTCACTCTGGGTTTATAGATGAAGGTCTAAGATATTACAACCAAATGCAGGATAAATTCGGGGTGAAACCAGTTACCGAGCATCGGGTTTGCATTGTTGACATGCTTGGCCGGGCAGGGAAGCTGAGAGAAGCTTATGAGTTCATCAAAGGTATCGGAGAGCCACAGGAAGCAGGCGTATGGGGAGCTTTGTTGAGTGCATGTAACTATCATGCAGACACAAAGTTGGGGAAAGAAGTTGCAGAAGTTTTGTTTGAAATGGAACCAGACAATGCATCTTACTATATCTCATTGTCAAATACATATGTTGGGTTGGGAGGTTGGGAAGAAGCTGTACGGCTACGGAAGATGGTAGAGGATAAAGCTTTGAAGAAGCTCCCTGGTTACAGTGTTATTGATGTTAGTGTTGTTTAGTGTTTCTTGAAATTTTCCTATATCAGTTGGATTAGTTTAGAGGCTGTGTGAGAAGCAACAAGATAAATAATATTAATAATAATAGGCAATACATTTCTTGTAATATCCAAGTAATAACATTACAGTAAATGTTTAAATAAACAACTCAGAAAGCACAAAAGAAAAAAGGGTTAAAGATTAAGAAACTTTTATTGCTCAGTTAATAAAAAACCTTGCACAGTATTCAGCAAAAGGCTGGAAGAGCAAAACTGATAAGCAAACAATCAAAAGCTTGACCAGAGAGAAAGAAACATCCCGTAAGGAACTCGGAAAACAGATGGTTGCGCAAAATATCCCGAGCTCGGACATTGTTTTATCCAGATCATGCCCTATATTCTGTGAATCCATAAAGGAAATGAAGAGAGAACAAATATTTAAGATATTGGCTCTCCATCAAAATGCTGTGTGATTGATAAAACAAAACAAGATTGGAATTTCGAGATTAAGAACCTCTCGGTAGTTGTATTAATCATCCAAGTAGTAGTATGAGCCAGCAGACTTTTGCTCCCTGTCTTTAGTCGACTCTAATTTGTTGATCCTTGGTCTGAAATTGGTGGGATCACGTCTGAAGGTGATGTTCAGATGCTGCAGGGTAATGAAAGACATAAATGGAAATCATTAGCACCAAACAGTAGGTTCTTTTTTCTTGCCTCGACAGTGAAGAGAATAGGAGACTTACAGATAAAAAGAGATTCATTCCACTGAGTAGTGATTGAGGACAATTTGCAATACAATCAATGGATGGTTGTCCTTCAAAGACAATGACTCGGTCTGCCAAATAGGTAGCCATGATAAAGTCATGCTCGACTACAAATGCAGTTTTCTTTGCATGGAGAATGAACCGCTTAATGACTTTAGAAGCCACAATACGTTGCTCTGAATCGAGATATGCACTTGGCTCATCAATCAGGTATATATCCGCGGGCTGCAGGGATTCACAAAATTTGTGTATGCATGAGATCACTGAGACGAAGAAAAACACCTATGTTTCTATAAACTTCTAAAACAAAATACTCACCTTTCCGAGGCACAGAGCTAATGCAACCCTTTGCAACTCTCCTCCTGAGAGATTGACAACTTCTTGATCCATCAACTGCTCAATCTGAAGTGGTTTCATCACGTCCGAAATAAATTGAGGATGCATGTACGAATCCCGAATCTTTTGATGTAGCAAGTGTCTAACTGAATTCTGAAACTTTGGGCTGATTTTTTGTGGCTTGTAAGAAACATTGAATTCTGGTATCTCTATGTCTGATCCTTCTGTATCATCAGGTTTCAACAAACCCGCCTGCAGATTTTACCAATAATACAAGTTTAGGAGTCCACTACTTACAGAAACTCTAACCACAAGAGATGAGACAATGGAATAAGAGAATACCAGCATCCGGATAAATGTTGTCTTCCCTGTACCATTCTCCCCAAGCATTACAATAATCTGAGAGTCTGTGAATTCACCTTCCGTCACTTTCAACCTAAAGTTTCCTTGAGTTTTGGTCATGGTTGGGTATTTGTACCTAGCGTACGACTGTATTTCTTCAGCACTTTCTTGTGGAGTCTCAGCAACCTTCGAACAAAAGAAAAACCATTAAGGACACATATTGATTACCTTTGTGAAGCGACATTGCCTCAGCACCATCAAAAAAAGTTTACCTTGAAGGTCAGAGATTCATCTCTAAAACGTAAATTTTCTGTGGGAACAAATCCAGCCAAGAAAATGTTGATTCCTTCTCTGACAGAGAAGGGGAGAGTCACGACACCATAGGCTCCTGGTTTCCCATACAGGCAGCAAATGAAATCCGACAAGTAATCAAGAACACTGAGATCATGCTCCACAACAATGACGTAGCTGGGAAAAAGGTAAAAAAATGTAAGTGGATTATTTTAGATCCCATTTGAAAAAAAAAAGTCAGAAGATGGAAAAATCAAACCTATTAGGCCTCAGGAGAGAACGAACAACTAGAGCAGCTTTGAGTCTTTGCTTAACATCAAGGTAACTAGATGGCTCATCAAACATGTATATCTCTGCATTTTGTATGGCAACAACAGCGATGGCAAACCTCTGCAACTCACCACCAGATAAATTCAAAACATCACGATCAATGACCTGGTTCAGCTCCAGATCAGCACAGAGCTCTGCCTTCTTATTTCTCTCGTCCTTCTGATCAAGGACCTCTCCAACATTTCCCCGAACAGCTTTGGGGATGTGGTCGACATATTGAGGCTTTATAATGGCCTGTCATGCACACGATATCACAACTTGTGTCATTAAACAAAACCTAGGCACCCTATGGAGTCAAATTTAAGGTCAAATTCCATTGTACCTTTAGATTATCTTCTAGAATACGGGTGAAGTAGTTTTGAAGTTCTGACCCACGAAAGTGAGTCAAGATTTCTTGCCAGTCTGGAGGACTCTGCACAAGAAGGAAAATAATTATAAACCAACTAGTCAAGAGACGCAATTTTCAGATAAAAAGTTCAGACACTCAATAGTGACTATTACAGTGAAACGGCCCAAATTTGGTTTGAGCTTTCCTGCCAAAATTTTCAGAGCAGTTGATTTTCCAATACCATTTGTCCCAACCAACCCTAGGACCTGCCCCGGCCTTGGAACTGGGAGCCTGGAAATAAAGACAGAGATTCCATTGTCTTAAAACTAGAAGAGGGATCATTTTTTTAGGAAAATAATAGATAAACAAACCTGTGCAACTTGAATGTGTTTGGCCCATAGCGATGGGTCGTATCTTTCTCTAAGTCTCTGGGAAGATTGATAATCTGAATAGCTTCAAACGGGCATTTCTGCAATTGTACAACAATAGAAAGTATTTAGTGTCCAGTTTTGGTGACATGTACATAGGCACATTCGGTATCAGAAGTAGCATATGCAGACATACCTTCACACAAATACCGCAACCGATGCACAACTCCTCTGAGATAAAAGCAATCTTGGAACCAACAGTCACCTCAATACAAAGTTTTCCTAAGATAAAGATTAGTTAATGTATAAGTGGCACTGAAATTTTTAGAGTTGTAACAAAAACATCAAGTCGGTAGTATAAACTTATGGTTTCACATGTAACCTAACCAATATGCACTAATTGGCAGGCAGTCACTAGGCACATGCAATGAGTAATGACACAACCAATCAATCACAGTACAGTATATTGTGGTCCACAAATTCAATTTCGGAAGAAGAATATGCACCTGTCTTGACCACAGGACAACTCTTCTTGCACTCTTGGCGACATTTCTTTGGCTTGCAACGGTCTTGACTCACAATAGCAATACGTGTCAATCGATCAGCCATCTCTCAAAAGATCTACAAAATTAATAAAATCTCTTGTTAACTGCCTGATGAAGATCTACATATTTATACACAAACTGATAGCAGAGCAAAACTGGTTTTAATGGGCCAATCTGCGGAAACTATTTATTGTGACACAAAGATGAACACCAATCTGATAAGAAACAACTATGAAGTAGCACAAACAACATTCAAAGAACATCCATTTACAATCAGAGCTAAGAACAATGATTTGATTAGTCCAAGATTTCTATCATATTTTAACAATAAAGAAATAATAGTCAGCATGCAAATTATAAGACTTCAAATTATTCATAACTTCAAGCTTGAAAAAACGCAAATTTCAATACTTCGACTAAAAGGGTGAAACCGAGTTTATACAAAAAAAAAAAAAAAAAAACGAAGTGTGAAATGAAATTCTAAATTCGTCCACATATTTATAGAGAGAAGGATCATCAAATTAGCTACAAAGGTTGAAACTTTCCCACATATCAAAACAACGAGTGATAGGAAGAAACAAATCCAAAAACATTTGACGCAATTACAAGTATTTTTAAGAAATACCGATGGTTTTAATACAGTCCCAGGTGTAAAACTTAACTGCGAATCAATCGAGAATCAAACGCCGAAAACCCCCCAAAATCTATGTCGGTGACGATATTGGGAATCATCTGAATATGAAATCTAACTATCCATCGGAGAGAAAAGGAAAAAAGCTTGAGATTAGTACCTGAGATAATTGAGAGATTCAGATTGAGCTTCGAGGACGATCGAAATGAAGAGGCGTGTGCCGATTCTTGAAGGAACCAGCTGAGAGCACACGCACCTAAGAGTTACGCTTTGCCCAAATGACAAAATGATATGTTAGGGTTTTCTGAATCATCACATCATCTGTTTTCAACAGCTTTGACCCGATTCGCTTTACATTGGGCTTGGGTTGGTCAAGTTATGGGCCTTCCAATAATAATTATTTGTTTTCCCATTTTTGTGTTGTCCTTATGAACTTTCCTTTGGATTTTTTTTTTCTTTTTTTGGGCCTTGCAATAATAATTATTTGTTTTCCCATTTTTGTGTTGTCCTTATGAACTTTCCTTTGGGGTTTTTTCTTTTTTTTTTTCTTCTAAATTATTATCTACGGCAAATCATGAGAATAATTACATGAACGATTATACAATGGACAATTCTAGATGTGCCTACAGTAATCCATAATCGACGGTTCTATTTGCACCATGCTCGTGATGGACAACATTATCATTGACACGACGAATAGCTCTACTTGCACCGCGTTGAAAAATATTCTATAAATTTTTTTTTTTAATTTGTGCATTCTCCAGAAATCAAACTCAATTTCTATTGATGTAAAATCATTAATGAACTATTGGTCAACTGGACCGAGAAAGTTTTCACTTTTTCTTTAGGTTTAACAATTTTTTATGTCATAAGTCAAATAATAATATTCCACCAAAAAAAGTCAAATAATAATACAAATGTAGATGTTAGGTTAAAAATTTGTGGAAGCCATTTGGTCCACTCTGAGTTTGTGGTTCTATTCCCAAAGAATGCCATTTTTTTTTGTAGATTAATCGATGCAAAATTTATCGGAGGTTTTATAATACTACAAAAAAAAATACTGTCTATCGTGGTGTTGTGTGGTGCGGAGATAGTTGTCTATCATACATGTAATGCATGTAGGACTTTTCGTTGTGGATCCATGTGTTGCATGAAAAACTGTGTCGTGGAGCAGTGCATCATAATCACATGTACTGTTGGTAGTTTGATCATCACTAGATTTGTAATATGAAGGCGGTGTATTCAATCTAACATTTGGAATGATTTGTATTAAAATCACAAATCTTATGTTATTCAAACATGAATTTTAAAAAATCTTATTGAACTAGTGATTTCTAAATGAATTTTCAAATCCAATGTTATTGGAAATATTTTAAATAGTGGGTTTTAAGGGACTTTTAGTGATTTGGAGATGTTTTGGTGGAGTTTCTTAGTTAAAAAAATTAAAATCCAAATCTCATGGTTTTAGGTGAGATTTCATAGTTATTTAAAAACAAATCATAACAACTTTCCTAATTTACTCAAATCATCTAAAAACTCACTAAAACTCAAATCTTTCCAAATTCTCCTAAATATTAGATTGAATACAACCCCCTAAATATTTCTAATGATGTAACATACGGTGAAAAAAAAGTTTTTCAAACTTTGAGACTTTTCATTTTCAGGTATAATGGAAAAAGGTATGCTACTGTACTTATTTGATTTATCGTAAATACAATTCCGCTTGTCCTCTAATAAATCAGTGAAAAACAAACGATTCTTGGATGACTTTATCTCGATGTTGCTTATAATGTTTTAGATGTAGCTTTCTTTTGAGTTAATTAAAAACACAGGATCATCATATAATATTTTGGAGTTCATAGGACAAAAACTTAAAATAATGGCCAGAATAAAAAGAAGAACAAGATACAATGTCCTTATCTACAATATCATATATATTTTGAGAACTTCACCAACATCAAATCATTAAACATCAATAGATTTTTTTTTTTTTTTTTTTGGATAAGAACCGAAACAAACACAAATTGTCATTACAAAACCAAATTATAGATAAGTTTTAAAGCATCTGCTATTGAGAGATTGAAGAAACCTCTTCTTCAGATACCATAAGGTTTATACTAGCACTCTCCAATTATTTCCTCGAACCAGCGATCTCAAAACCGAAATAGTTAAAATGTAAATAGTCGAGAGGGGATTATTAGAAACATCGGTCAGGTAATGAGACTACCGGAGGAGAGAATCAAACGGGGAGTTTTCAGATTACTTCCACTTCTTGAATTTGCCTCCTCCTCCAAACATACCATGTTTCCCGTGCTTTCCATGCTTGAACTTGCCTCCGTGCTTGAATTTGCCTCCATGCTTTCCGTGCTTGAACTTACCATGACCATGACCATAGCCATGAGAGCCATGACCAACGTGGCCAAACCCTGCGTGCCCTCCTGCATGCCCGTAAGGGTTGTGAGAGGCATGACCAACGTGGTGAGCTCCATAGGCTGCTGCGGCTGCACCAGCTGCACCAGCTATCATGCCACCGATTCCACCACTAGAATGTCCTGATGAAACAGAAAAAAAAAAGTATTACATGGAGAACCTCCATAGTAGCAGAACGCAGAGGGAAGAAGCCCATAGAGTTGTCCATATGATAATCACAATCGATAAATAAAAAAGTGTACATCTACTAAATCGTTAAGTTTAAAACATCAATGTCTATCTGAATGTGACTCTGAAACCACCTCAAAGGTTAAATATTTGCACAAGTATACACCAATTGAAACAGAATAAAGGACAGTAAACTCACTGGTCCTAAAGCATTTGCAATAGAAGAAACTACGGTCCTTTTACTATCATTAAAACAGTATATAGCAGGTTGAGAACACAACAAACTACAAGGGCAAAATCCTTAGCTTCTGCATAGAAAACAGCAACAGTTACAAGCTATTGTCCTATTATCATTCAAACGTAAAACTACACTTAACAGGTTGATGATCCATCAAACCACAAGGACAAGCCCTTAGCTTTTGCATGTAAAACATGGACATTTAGAATCTTCTCCAGACTTGACACTAAATAGTAATTAGCATCTCGATAATACAACAAACTACAAAAAAGAGGTCCTTTAAGCAGATAATAAAAGTCTACCTGAGTGGTGAGGAGCAGGATAACCTGCAGGTGGATAACCAGCATGGCCAGGAGCAGGAGGATAACCTCCGGGTGCACCAGGATATCCTGCAGGCGGGTAACCTTGTTGCGGCGGGTAACCCTGTGGCGGGTAACCCTGTTGCGGCGGGTAACCTCCAGGAGCGGGTGGGTAATGATGTCCTCCTCCTGGAAAACCATGAAACCCTTTCTCTTGCTCATCATGATGCTTGTCTTTACCACCTCCCATTGTTTCTACTCAATTCAGCCAAAAATTCAAACCTACAAAACATCATCATGTTCAAAAGATCAAGCAAACCTGAGCAATTTCACTTGCTAGCTTTCGAAACAAACAAATCAAGATGAGATAACATCTGTTTCACAAACAAATCTACAGTAATGGTCATTGATCCTAGCCAAATTCGACGAACAACGGAATCAAATTCGCCGGATAATTCAGATTTTTCAACCTCATTTTTCTTCTAAATCGAAATCGTTACCTTAAACCATTAGCGATTCTCGTTCACATAATCATCGATCGATATATCACCAAAAAAAAAATGGATCCAAATACAAAAGACCAGAACGAAGAAACGAGATTCGATCATACAAAATCAAGAGAAGAAAACGACATACGATGAATACGAACGATCACATATTAAAAAAAAAAATGCCGATCAAATGGAAAATGGAGAAATATTTACCGATACGAAAGATTGTTTCAGAACGAATTGGAAGAAAAGAAGAAGATCATAGCTTATGCGCGTATATATGGATAGGCGTGCTGCGTCTGCATCATCAATATAATTAATTACTTAACGCGTTACCATTTTTTGAATAAGTGTATTTTCTATATTTTATTTTTTAATTGTCTGCTTAGTCCTCGTATTTTAATAATAATCATAAATCGAACATTTTAATAAGTCTGCTTCAGAATTTCAATCGTGTCTAAACTCCAAATACTTCAACGGAAAGCAAAACACTCATAAAATAAACGCAATCATTTTATCGCTTATGAGTGTTATGATGCGACGAAAAACAGGGAAATAGTTTTTTTTGGGGGGGATGTTCGTGGCTGTAATTGGGTATTTTAAGACAATTCAAAAGTATACGGGTTCAAACGAGACTATGTCAAACTAAAAGGTTAAGCGTGATAAACAAATTATCTACGTCGTGGGAACGCGCAATGGACACGGAGCTTCTACGAACATGCTTAAGGAAAATATATTTTTGTGTAATACTTTATTAATTATCTAATAAGTGGCGAAAAAGTCTTTAGCCTTTAANAATACTTTATTAATTATCTAAGTGGCGAAAAAGTCTTTAGCCTTTAATTTTCGACAAATGCCAAAAAACATTAGTGGTGGATAAATTAAATATATGCCAACAGAATCTGGTCCTCCACAAATAAGAGAATTATCTTTTACTTTATACTAGTATATCTTGTTAATTATTTAAACACATGTTGATATTAGGTTGAAAAATACCTAAAATGGCACACAAAAATAGCACACACTTTTTTTTGTGAAATACTAACACACCAAATTTAAAATTTAGAAAATTATGTGAAATACTTATTTATTCAAAATAAATTCAAAATAAAATTAAAACATTATGTTTGGATTCTTTATTTCCTATTTAGGTTTTTTCCATTAGAATTTTGTTTTTGAATTAATTTAATATTAATTATGTGCTATTATTATCTATTTGAACTAGTAACACTAAATTTGAAACAAAAATAAATAAAAATGTGGTATTTTAGACAATTATCCTAGTAAATTCCCCATCACATCCGGTTAGAACTTAGAACTATAACAAAGTAACAAATCCTAAAAATAATAGAATCTTAATAGTCACAAAAATGGTTGGTTGTGGGGTTTAAAGCCTTTAATATAGTTTTTGGGTTCATGGGCTGAGAATTAGATAAAGATAGATTCGTAATTCTCAATATGGGCCTCTTGGTATTCATTAAGGAAAGATGGCACAAACCTGAGCCTGAGGTCAATTCAAAAGTTCGAAACTTAAAGACACTTGGGGAGTTTTCGGAACACTTTCAGATTCTCATTATGGAAAATCACTCGCTCATTTTTGGGTTAGGCGCTAGGCGGAACCCGACCGCCCGATTAGCGCTTAGCGATTTTTTGAACATTGAATAAAACTATCATTAAAATGCGAGTTGCGGAAGAATTTCAAATGGCATCTCAATTTATATAATAAACAATGTTAAACATTTTTAAAACAATCACGCATCAAAGCACTGTCTTTAGACTTTCCATCAACATTCTTGCAGTCAACTTTAGGTTTTTCTCCATCCTCCATGGTAATATTGATTTCATCCATAACGACATCTTTACAACGTGTGGTTGCACTACAATCAAGCGTTACAGCCTTTTTATTTGACGTCGTTCCAAGAAAACCGATGAATTTTATATTGCTAAGTGCCACTGCTGAATCCTTTGAACATAAAAACATACATTTTTCAGTTAAATCACACTTTTCAAAAATATATTCATATATACAAAGTTATAATTTTTTTACCTCTGTGGCATCAAGCCTCCCTTTATCTATATAATGTTGGTCAATTATAATTGGATTTTTTGCATTAATGAGTGTAATGTTCTCAAATCTTATGTTACGTGCATATCCTTGTCCACCCTAGAAATAAAGTTAAAATATATAACAGATTTAAAATTATCAATAATTTAAATATAATAGATAATAATTAGTATAAAAGAAAACAAATCAATACCTGAAAAGTCTTGATTCTAGCTCCATTCCTCGTATTGTTGAAAGTGCAGTGAGTCACTTGAACATCACTAACTATAGCGTTTTCTCCGTTGGCTCCTAAACTTCCCACACTATTATCCAATTTTATGAAATTAATAAATTCATTCAACTATATTTTATCAAAACTAATTGACATTAAATAGAGAGATACATATCCCTTACATACGAGTGTTGAATTAAATCCATTTTCAATGTGGAATAATTTAAATACTTTTCGAGATAATTGTTTTTTTTCTCATTCATTTCGGATCAAATTTCAATTTATGTTTGGATCGTTATATATACATGTTTGGGTTTGTTGGGCTATGATACCATGTGAAGTTATGAATTTCTAATTCAAAACCAATTGACAATGACTGAAGAGGTTTATATCCCTTATATACTATTGTTGATTTATCTTAACGTCAAATTATAGATATTCTAACATAATTTCATTACCTTATTCCGTGACCAGGCCCACATGTAATCCTTGAAATGTTGATATTGATACTTCCGGTGTTGATTGCTATACAATCATCTCCTGATAATTCAATGATTAAAATTCAAATGATTCTTGTGCTATTTTTGATATTCAATAATATATGCAAAAAAAAACCCACAAGAAAATCACAAATGCATAAACTTGTTGAATAATCTATGACTTGGTGTGTGATCTCTATATAGTAAGAAGAAAAAACACAAATGATTTATAGATAATACGTATACCAGTTTGAATTGTAGACTCAAATATATTGACGTGAGTCGAGTCACTTATATCAATTCCATCTGTATTGGGACTTTCCACAGGCGCTATAAGATTTACATTCGATATTGCGACATTTTTGCATGCGTTGATTGATATGTGGTTTCTTGGACTATCAATCGATGTTATTCCACTTATTCTAAGGTTGTCACATTTAGTAAAATGAAATGCCTGCAATAAATAATTTAATTTATTTAATAGCAGATTTGTGGCGATCAAAATCGATAAAAAAGCAACAGTAATCTTCATCAAGAATACATAGTAAATTTAGTAGTTAACTTACTGTAGGTCGTTGAGATATTGATTGCTGTAAATCAAGAGAATCTCCATGAGTTAGATGTTACGATGACTAAAATATATTAGAAAAAATAATAAAAATTATAATCTAGCAAACTGTCACCTCCCAAAAAGATGAACCACGCCCATTAATCGTTCCAGAACCAACGATTATTAGACCGGACACAGTTGAAAAACAGATCCACATTTGGGTTTTGGAGTTGGACCATGCTTTTTGGTTGCTAGGTGCAACAATATCGCCATCCAACTTCAAATATTAAGACAAAACTTAATTTTTTTGTTGATTTTTTTTTTTGTTTAAACATAGCTGTATTTATCATTTAAATTTGTAAATTAATCGATTAATTACATACCTGAATTTTTATAGAGCTAGATTTGCATGGACCTCGGAATACAACATGCTCGAGTAAAAATGTATTGTCAGTGGGAATAAGAAGTGTTTTCATGTCTCCTTCTCCGACACATGTAGCGTTCCACGTTTCCACAAAAGCCTGTTTTACATAAGCAATTTAAAAATCAATAATTAAAAACTAGTAAAAACTTTATAAAAAAAGTTATGTAAATTTTTTTTTTTTAATAAATAACAAATGTGTTTGATAAAAAATCATATAATTTGGCTATAGAAAAAAACTTCAAAACATGATTTACTCCTCTTCTTTTTTTATAAAGAAATATAATTTACCTTTGAATCATCAGATTGACCATCTCCTTTCGCTCCAAAATCAAGTACGTTGTACTTTTGACCGTTAACAAAACCAAAACATAGGAAATTTATTAAGATCAAAATACGTAGTTTGATTTCCTAAAACATAGAATAAAAAATGTTAGGATAAACAAGTAATACAATAATATCATCAAAAAATAATAATTTGATTGGTTTGGTGGGTACCATCGTAAAATGAGAGTGTTGGTAATCTATTGAATGTATAGGTTAGAGTTTTGGAATCAGAACAAGATATTAAAATGCCTTTTAGATGTAGGTGTTTGTTCACATATATATATATATCAATGATGTTCATCTACGTACATCTGAATCGTGCATATTGTTCTCCCCTTCCATATATCTAAATTGTGCCTAAATCGTTTGCTTCCTTATTAGTTATCTTCTTTTTCTGGTTTCTGGATACATGAATGAAACTATACATCTCTCTTATTAAATGTTGGATAAATTAATAATAAAGCAACTTACATTTTATTTATTAATGTATATAACAAGATTTTGATATGTGGTTGTGTTTTACAAAATGACGTAGGAAAAAGGAAATAAAATTTGAGATTTGAAATTAACTTGAAAATTAACTTTAAAAAAAAATAAGAAGTGCAATTTTTTTTTTATAACAAAAAAAAAGTTTGTTTATGTAAATTTTTATATTTGTATGATATGTATGTTTCCTGATTAATATAATATAAGTTGATAAAAAAACAAAAAACAGTTGATGTCAAATAATAATAATAATAATAGTTATGTCTAATGAGGTAAAAGATTGAATAAAAAAAATTATTCCAAAATTATTTATTTATATGAAATAAAAATGGCATTAAATGTCGATTATTGTAATCTATTGAATGTATGATTATTTTGATATGTTCTTTTTTTTTGTTAAATTTTATTTATTTTGATAGGTATAGGAAGTTTAAATTTTATTTATTTTGATAGGTACCATCTTAAAATAGCCATTTTTTTTTGGGGTCAAATTAATGTATAGGAAGTTTAGGTATATATATATTGTTCTACGTACATCTGAATAATCGTCCATATTGTTCTCTCATTCCATATATCAAGATTCTGCCTTATTCGTTTGCTTCCTTGTATATTAGTAATATTCTCTTTCTGGTTTTTGAATACATAAAACTATACATCTTCCTCTTTTAAATGTTGAATACAGTGAAGTCAAAACAAAAATGTTGAATACATACGTTTAATCACAAGATTACGATATGTGATTGTGTGATTGTGTTTCACAAGATTAGGTGGGAACAAAAAAAAAATCGAATTTGGAGATTTAAAATCAACCATAAACTGAAAGTATAAGAAAAAACAAGTTCAAATGTTTTTTTTTTTTGGTAAAGGTATTCAATATAAATTGATTAATGTACAATACAAGAAAATATGGAATAAGAACTACATAGTGGAAATCGAAAAAACACAAGAAGTGAAACTATCAAATAGCAAAGGATACCAAAAGGATTATCATGAGTCGAGACTCGGAAACGCACACGACGGAGCAAATTGAAGAGATGAAGCGAGAAACATAGGAACCAAAACTGCAACGGCGGCAATAGGACAGAAACTGGCAGCATCTCATACCCTAAAACAGTCCCAGAAGCCGACTTGCCGAGATATGCTAACAAGAACTGGCCAGGAACAGAACTGGAAATCCACAACCATCCTCCGAGACAGGAAGAAACTAAACGCACCCACAACACAACCCAAAGAAAAACGTTGACCTGCCGAAGAACCGCCAGACAAGAACCCGAGACACCAAAGCCAAAAAGGGAGCAAACACCAATATGAGCAATCAGAAACCGAAACAAATACTAGTAGAGAATAACGAACCATCAGACCCGACAGAAGGAGAGCCACACTCCACAACCAGGAACGAAACGAGCTCCAACAAGAACAATAAAGAACTAACGCCTACAATCAATCTCAAGGTGCGGAGAAGAGGAAGAAGCACCAATCCTTGAGCTGCGAGAGGGGGCAGGAGGCGCACTACGACCAAGGAGAGCTGCGAGAGGGGGCATGAGGCGCACCACAACCAAGGCCACCGGCGAGGAGATAATGAAGGAGGTAGGAGGCGCATCTCGGCCACCGGCAAGGAGAAAGGAGAAGGAAGACCCAGCCAAAACGGAACTAGCGAAACTTGATGTTCGGAACTAAAACACCAGCCGAGCAAAACAACAAAGACAACAACTGAGTGAGCAACAAATCTCATCGGAAGAAGCATGAGCCACATCGGAGACCATCACCGGAGACGCGGAACACAGAAAAAACAAATCGCTGGCAGGAGCCACGATAGATTCACCACGAACCAGAGACCGGTGACAACCACCAAACCTAAAACCGCCAAATAGGGAACTAGCCAAAGACCCACGACTCTGCAACAAACCGCCGAGCAAATCGGAAGGAGCGACACCACAGAACACGATGACCGGAGCCAGAGACCCCGTCCTCTAGGGCCTAGGAACCGCCGTCGGGAAAACCGGATGGCACTGAAACGATCCTAGCCATCCAAATCGAGGGAAAAAGAGAAGCTAACACCGATTGCCTAACAAGGAGAGGGCCAAAAGCCACACCCACCACCGAATCAGACCCATTCCAAGCCGCCGGCGGCGACACAACCGAAGCCAACGAACCAGATCTAGAACACTCATCTCCACCATCGAAGAAGGAAAAATCGAGGAGGATGCCGAAAAAGAGAAAAACCAGAGAAAGGGTGAACAAAATATTTCTTCCAAAACTCTTAGACCCAATAGAACAAATTCTCACTGAACGACACAAACTCATATAGTTTTAGGAAGAGAAAATGCGAAACGGTTTGAACTTGTTTTGGATTTAGTTTTGTTGCATTTGTAAGAAAAACACCAAATCGTCCAAAAACACAAGAATTGTTCATTTTATAACATGTGTTTTAGCGGAAATCACATTAATTTTGATCATGCAGATTATATATGTTGGGATATAAATTCATAACTTTTTTTAATGGAGCAAATGTACATTATTACATGAAACTAAATAGTCTCGCTACAAATGTCAAATGAACGCAAGTTGTTAGTATATTTATGTAATGAAATAATTGAAGAAGTCATTACACAATAATCTAATAATTAATACACATATAGTCTTTCTGTTTCATATTAGTTGTCGTTCTAGGTTGTTTTACGTAGATTAATAAAATAATTCAGTTTTCTATTTTATCTAAAAGAATAGGAATAAAAGTGGAAATATTATCAAACATTTGCATTGAAATTCTAAGATGACAACTAATATAAAACAAAATTTAAGTTCTAAAACGACAACTAATATGAAACGAAAGGAGTAGCAAAATGGCCAAACATAATACTAGGTGATGTGTATTTGGAGACAAAGTGTATGTTCGTTTGTCTGCTACATAAAGTTGCGGCTGCAGTCAATCGGTGTTCCTTTACTAGACGTAGCCTCCTGCGGCCAAACGCAGTGGCTGGACGCTGCGATCTGCGTTCGAAATTTCTGGATACTGAAGAATTTCAGCGTTGTGTCTGCAACTGTTGCGACTAGAGTTGTAAAAAACAAAAATACCTTTATTATTATTGTTAATTACAAAAAAACTATTTACCATAAAATCAATCTAAATGTCGATCTTTTTTTTTTTTTAGTCTCGATCTCTCCTCTGCACCGAAACTTCATCTACTCCCTTCATCTCCAACTCCATCTTCCTATATTCGAAGCTATGTGTGTTGCAATTGAGATTAAACGGGTCAGGAACATAAACTGCTTCAAACCCATCTCCCAAACTCTCTTTTCTCAGGTCTCTCTCTTCTTTTCAATCTCTTTAACAATGAATCTGATTTTTTTTTAAACAAGTATTTATTTGTTTGCTCCATCGTTTGTAGCCATTGTGTCTTCTTGTATTTTGGAACTTGAGTCAATTTGAAAGCTGGTTTAAACATTAATCAAGTGGCAAGTTGTTGCTATAAGTAATTTTAAGAATACACATCTCTAATAATGATTTTTTTTCTTTTATATAATCCAAGGTCTTAGTAGTAAAATAAATACGACTTAATCATACGCATTTTTTTCTTGAATTGTACACAACTCAAATAAAATGCATAATCGAATTTTAGTCGACATCTTCCTTTGTGTTTCAGAGTTTAATTATATCAAGTTTAAGTTTATTCCTAGAACATCTAATGTTATAGCTGATTCTATTGCCAAACATGCTCTTAGAGACCTGACTTGTAACTTGAATGTTTAAGTTTAAATTAAAAGGTTGCCCAAAAAAAAAAAAAGAACTCGCTTCATAATAGCGTCGGTACTGAATTCAGTTTATTTTGTCAATTGCTTACAAATGCCTTCCATTTTGTATCTATAAAAAACTTTATATTAGTTTATTACATAATTATATATATGTTAAACTAATATAAAGTTTTTGGGAAAACGCTCTATTTCTCCACGAACTATGACCATATCCTTCCAGATCCCCACCGAAGTATGCCCTCTGTATATTTCTCCACGAAATAAAAGTTAAAGGTCTAAATCCCCACCGAAAACAAAGTTCGAGGCTTAAATCCCCACAGAGAAAAAGTTCGAGCCTTAAATCCTCATAGAGATCGGTTTAAGATGGTTTACTGTTTGGTAATCATTGTTAACCATCTTAAACCTGACTCTAACCGATTACGACTCAATCCAAAAATAACCCGACCCGATCCAAAAAACCTGACCCGATAAAAAAAACCGACCCGCCTCTTCTTCCCAATTGTTTTCTTCGTCTTCTTCACTCGACAAGCGATGTCGAAATTTTGATCCCCGATCTAAGACTCAGCCCACATAATCCATATGGGAAAAAGGAAACTGAATTTAAAGAAACTCACTTAGTATCAATCCATCACTGGATTTATATTTTGGTATTAATAATATATGATGATGAAATAAAACCCAAAAATTGAACATCTTCGAGCTTTGCTAATGAACGAGTCTAAACTTTAACTAATTGGGTTTTATACAAAAGACTCTAATTGGGTTTTATACAAATTTGACATCTTCGAGCTTATTGGCCAAAATCAAATACGAGAGGAAGAGAGAAGAGAGAAGAGAGAAGGAGAGTCGAGTGAGGAAGATGAAGAAAAAAGATATTGGGCAGTATAGTCTCCGCTGCCGCTGCCGCCGCCATCTCCGATTCCGAGTGCAGCATCGCCTCCACCGTCGCCGATTCCGGTGAAACAGAGTGCAGCAGCGTCTCCTCCTCCTCCTCCGCCTAAGAAGGGTCCTTCGCCACCGCTACCTCCGCCTTTGCGGCTTTGTCATCATCGGCGTCGAGACCACCGCCTGCACCGAGAGGATCAAGTGGAGGAGAGAATTCATGTAACCACTTCAATTCGATTTCGACAATTTTAAGTCAATCAAAATCAAAATCCCAATTTGATCAACGAAGGAAACAACGAATGAGATTAAGGAAATTTTGTTTTTTGATTTTTTTCTGATTTTTTTGTTTTAAAATATTATTATAATTTAAAATATATATATGGGTATTTTGGGCGGATATACGGCTCGGGTTTTTTTGGGAATCGGGTTTTTTCGGTTTAGTTTTGTGGTTTAGTGGTTTGGTATCTGGTTTAGATCAAAAACCATTAAAACCGACATTTGTGGGGATTTAAGCCTCGAACTTTGTTTTTGGAGGGATTTAGGTCTTTAACTTTCTTTTCGTGTGAAGATATACATAGACCATAATTCGGTAGGGATCTGGAGAGATATAGCCATACTTCGTGGGGAAATAGATCGTTTTCCCAAAGTTTTTTACAGAATTTTGTACAACCATGCAATAATTTTCAAATTTACGAAAAATATAGATATAAGTTAACTAATATATTTCGTATTTGGATAAGGATATAATTTGTTTTTGAAACGTAATATATTTTATTTTCTTCTATTTGTGTTTCAAGAAGTTGGTTGAATTATTCTTTGAATTGTTTTATACGAATTATTGTATTCATTATCCATAAGTAAGAAAACTAAAATATTATGTGTACAAAAAAATCAATACAACTCACATTAAGGATTTAAATTTGTCATGCATTTATAGGGATGTCAATCGGGCTGGCCCGGCCCGGCCCGGCCCGGCCCGTAAAGCCCGCATATATTTGAGTCCGGCCCAACCCGGCCCGAAAAAAAATCGGGCCTATATTCTAAAGCCCGGTCCGGCCCGGACAGGGCTTTTCGGGCTTTTTCAGACTTTTTTTTTACAAACACAAAAAATCACAATTCTCAATTGAAAAATAATTAAAACAAAATATTTATCAAAATAAATCTAAATTTAAATGTATTATATCAAATCCAATTAAATTTAAAAGCAAAAGTTTGACTACAAAACAGATAAAATTCAAATAAATTGTATTACTAAATAAAACATAAAATCAAAACACTTCAAATCTAGGTAGTAAAGTTCAGATTAGATTCCCATTCATTGTCTTATAAATCTTCATCACTATCAAGAGTTACAAATTAAAAAAAGAGTAAAATAATATTAAGTTTTTAGAGGTATAAATCATATAGAAATGTCATTGAAAGTCTATACATAAAGATTTTAAAAATATGAAGTAAATATAGATGAAAGATAATGGTACATGGATCATGAAATGTAAACCCATCCAACCAAGTGCATGTACACATCAGTGCTTCAACGTTTCTTGGTAAAAGACGATTTCTATATTTATCCAAGATATGTGCACCAACATCAGTGATGCCACTGTAGTTATCGGAATGCTTAGAACATCACATTCCATACGAGCTAACTCACCATAATGTTGTGACTGACACTTCTACCATTATAAAACATCCATGTCGTCATAAAAAGTCAGTTCCAACATATCGCCTTCTAAGTATAGAGTCAATTTAGACTTTCCTTCTTATGGTACATTTTTCATACGTTTTGAAATCATATGATAAGCGAACCCAAATTTAATAAGACATACGTAATCAAATAGTTTCGGACTTTTTGGGCTAGCCCGACCCCGATCGGGCTAAGCCCGAAAAACACACTAGCCCGATCGGGCTTAGCCTGAAAGGCTCAATTTTTTTCGGGCTTTTATTTCTAGGTCCGAACCCGCTGTTTTTCAGGGCCGGACCGAACCGGCCCTCGGGCTTTAGCCCTAATTGACACCCCTATGCATTTACATTTAACAAAAACACATGAACATTGATGGACTAAATGCAATTAAGATGGCAGTTTTTCTAACAATGGTTCTGGTTCAAAAGCAGGTTGGGTTGCAAGGGATACAAATGGAGTTTACTTGTTTGTAGAACATGCAAGATTATCAGCCAAACCCAGCGATGGAGAATGATTTTCAAGCATCGATAATGTCAATGCAATGTGTTTCGTCTCGGGGTTAAACTTGAACAGATGGACTGAAAAGCCAGGTCCGGCAACAAACCTTTCTTGTCAACTTACAATGCTCGCACTTAACGACCTTCTTCTACTTTCAGTCGTCTTCACTAGTGCGGCTCTGCCTCACTGATCCTCAACATCAGACTCCGTATCAGTGCCATGTTGTTTCTCTCTCCTTCTGCCTGTTTCCTCCTTGAGACTGTCGCCTCGCAGGTTATCCTCATAATAATATTGGCAAAAAACAAGATGTTTACGGCTGTTTTATGTGAATACAGCCAACAAAGACTGAGGATCAGTTGTTTGCAACCAACAACCTTCTGGTTAAGAATCTAAGCCCAGCAAAGTTCATAACTTTGTTCCGCATAACCATCTTTATGCAATGCATGTTCATCTCTCGCAAACAGGCTCAAACCATCCAAAACAAAGTATATCGTTTCATGTTCTGCATGGTCACGTTCTCCCACGGTGAAAGTGTGATTCTTCCCGTTCACCTGAATCACGCTTTCACCTGGATACTTCTTAATGTTCCTGAGTTTCATCATCGATCTAATCCTTGCAAAGCCATCCCACATGCCAGCTGCTGCATATATGTTTGCCATTTCTACATAAGGCGCAGCCATTTCTGGTTCCAAGGTAAAAAGACAGTTAGCCGCTTGCTCAGCCACCTTTACGTTATGGTGGATCTTGCAGGCACTAAGCAATGCACCCCATATGCCTGCATCAGGTTTAGCTGACATGTTACAGATGAGTTCTAATGCTTCTTCGAGCTTTCCCTTTCTTCCAAGAAGATCTACCATACAAGAGTAATGGTCTAATCCAGGGCTGATTCTGTATTCATCTTCCATGGTGAGGAAATACTCCCACCCTTTCTCTAGAGAACCTGAATGAGCACAAGCTTGGAGAACGGCAAGGAAGGTTATGTGGTTTGGTTTAAGTTCCAAATCTACCATCTTGTTGAAAAGTTCTAAAGCTTCAAGGAAGACTCCGTTCAAAGCATATCCAGCAATCATCGTAGTCCATGTGACGACAGTTTTCTCAGACATGTTATCGAAGATGTCTCGAGCTTCAGGTATACTTCCACATTTTGAGTACATATCAATAAGAGCATTGCAGACAATGACATTATCTCTCTTGCACCCATAAGTATCTGCTCTAGCATCAATCCATTTTCCAATCTCTAGTGAACCAAATTTTCCACAACCTGAAATGAGGGAGAGTAAGGTAACCAGATCTGGTTTCACTCCTGTTTCGGTCATGGTATTAAATAAGGCCAACGCTTCATCCATGTCGCCTTTCTCGGCAAACCCACTTATCATAACAGTCCAAGAAACACATGTCCTGGAAGGCATGCCGTCGAACAAAAGCCTTGCTGAATAGGTGTCCCTGGATTTTGAATACATAGAAATGAAGGTATTGATCACTTCTATATCTTGATCTGTACCGAGGCAGATTGCCTGCGAATGAATTAATCTTCCTTGCGTTAGTGTGTCAGGGTTTTGACACGACGCAGCCAGATTAATAAAAGTGCTTAAAACTGGCTTAAATTCTTCACGCAGCATCGATCGGTAGAAACCAAAAGCAACAAATGCTTCTCCAAAAACTGCATATGCTTTGAACATAGAGTTCCAAGAGACAACAGTTCTGTCACTCCTCTCAATAGCTTCAAATACTGACTTTGCTGAATCCAAATCACTACATTTCGCATAAGTAGATATCAAAGTATTGGCAACTGTAACTTGTACATCTACACCTAAACGTATTCCAAAGGCATGAACAGCCTTCAAAAGCTTCAAACTTTTTGCAAACGAAGCAGCTTGAATCAAGGTCATAACAGTCACTGAATCAGGTGAGATCTCGCCGAGTCTCATCTCACGGAATAGAGAAAACGTCTTATCGGTGTGACCCGGCTGACAGAAACCAGACAGCATTGCGTTCCAAGTGGTGGCGTCTCTCTCAGGCATTCTCTCAAACACCTTGGCGGCAGAATCCAGACAATCACATTTAACAAACATATCGACCGTTGCAGTCCCGACGAACACATCAGACCAAAACGGAGATTTCAAAACATGGGCATGAACCATCTCGCAGTACCCAATATCAGCGAGCCTAGCGCACGCCTTGGCCACAAATGGAAAGGTGAAGTTGTTCGGTTCAAATCTTCCGCGCTTCATTTCTCGAAACAGAAGAAGTGATTCTGCCGGATCATTTCGATTAACCGCTTCTCGCACCTGAACGTTCCAAGCATTTACAGACGATAATCCAGGAAAACGATTTAACCGGCGGTGAATCAAGGACATGGATTCTCTCTCACTTGCGCCGGCGGGAAAGAACGTGTTTTGCTGACTTTTGAAAACGCACAGTTGCTGTGCCTAAACGATGTCGTTCGTGCGCTCGATTGCAATCTTCTTAATCCCCACGTGCTAAGTGCTAACTGGCTGATATTAATAGTGGACCCACTCGCGTGTCACTTTAGCGAGTATTGTAAACAGGTACAAAACAGTGAAAGCCCATTAAGCTTCATTAAGACCCATTACAATGAAAAATGGTACATATCTCACAATCTCTATCAGACCGGAACAAAAACATCTGGTCCAGGAAAATAGACTCTCAGTTTCTTCTCCGGTTCGTGCTGTATCGATGCTTACGAGACTCTTCTTCTTCCGATGAAGACTCATGCTTCTGCTTCTTCTTTCTACTTCTACGGTTTGATCCCGAATCAGATTCTGCTTTTTCCTTGCTTCTGTATCTATCAGAAATCTCTTCAGGATCATCAAATGCATCATACACATGCTTATCTTTACCTTTCACACTCCTGTGATGCCTCTCGGAATCAAGATCATCATGTCTCGATTTCTTCTCGGATCTATGACGCTTCTCAGACTCAGCACCGACATATATGTGTCTTCTCTCATCATATCTCTGCTTCTTTTCGACTCTATGAAACTTCTCAGACTCCAAATTGTCATGTTTCTGACTTTTTTCTGAAACAGGATCGTTATTATGCAATTGATTTCTCTCCCTGTGATGGATTTTGTAATCCTCTTCTGATCTTTTCTTTCTATTACTGTGATTTCTATAATAATCAGAATCATCAGATGAAGCAGATATATCCGCCATTTTCTTCCGTTTCTGGTGCTTCTTGTCCTCAGAATGCTTTTCTCTCTGACTGTTACCTTGGTGATAAACTTCAGATTTTAATGTCCCAGATGGATCTAAATGCTTGTTGTGTCTTCTCCTACTTGGGCGGTAACTGTCAGAGTCTGAATCTTCAGAGAGTGAGTCAGAACCATAATGCTTCTTGCTCTTCTTCTTAATATCCTTGCGCTTCTTAGATCTTCTCCTCTCTCTACCATCTTCTGAGCCTGTGGAAGATTCATCAGTTTCCTCAACAGTCCGAGATGAATGCTTCTTGTGGTTTTTGTTCTTTTTGGACTTTCTTTTCTTATTCGACGACATACTCTTCAGTAATTCTATTGGGATGCTGCCCTCAAGGAACCCTGTGATATCAAAAGCAATTGAAAACATTAGAATATACAATATGCTGATGAGATGGGACTTGTAAAAAGAAATTCACCTCCATATTCGTCAAATATATCTTCAGCAACAATTTGTTGATTTGGATCATCAGGATCAAAACCACCACGAGGTGGACTCAAGCCCGGCTTTTGTTTCAACTCCCACTTCAGAGGCTGCTAAAAGTTAGAGAGCATTTCCAGTTAATGATACATATAGCATCCACCTTCAGGTTTCCAAAACTAAGCCTTACTAGATAATGAAAGATTTTGAAGGATGAGAATTAAGAGGAACTAAGACCAACCTCGCCGGGATCTGTATGTGCAATGATAGCAGTCAATGGATCATCTCTTTTCAATCTAAGTTCTTCGTTTGGCATTACTGCATCCTTTAATGGACAATCACGATCACCACTTTGATGCCCGAAGTTTCCACATCTCAGACATTTCACATTACGCAGTTCAACTGCAAATGGCTTTGCCCTCCCAGCAATACCAGTCTCCAGCCTGCACAATTCCAATCATAGTAACTAGTAAGTAATGAGAAAATGTTCACTTACATGTTGCAAGATTTCCACAATGACACTGGTATGCTAGGCTACTAACACATTTGAACGAGTAAAAAAAGATATGGCAATACCTTGGTGCATTTTTAAGGACCTCAAATTCTTCTTCAGTAGGAAGAGCACGCCCAAACACATCTTTGGGTCGTGGTTTCTTCCTTTCCTGACCTGTATGGTCACTCCCGGCCAGTGAATCTGCTGGTCTGCATTGCATTAAGAAACAGTTCTGTTAACATACAGCAAAGAAAGACCAAAGAAAACAAATTTCGCCCATAAGCTAAGTTTATATCGTCCTAGCGATGATTTTTCAAACCAAATATCTGTTCCGCCAACATACTTGGAACCAACATTGTCGTCCGCCACTGGATCCTGAGTCGAAGATCCCTGACCCTCGTGTTTCTCATCCGCGTATTCTGCTGCTTTGGCACTTTCAGGGTCATAGCCAGGTGGGCGAATATACATGAAACTCACGGCTTTCATCATTTCGATCTGCACATTAAGCAGGAATCAATTTTTATGAAACACAAAACTAAAGTATAAATTACTAGTTCACCAAATTTCAATGCTTCTAAAGGTTTTCACATATGCCCAAGGATCAAAAGAGTTCAAAGAGTTGAGACAATGTTTCAAATGGATTTGATTGGTGAGAGTCAGCAACAATTGGAGTTTGAATTCGGCCTGAGAATTTTTGCTAGTTTCCAGAATACAGGAACCCTAATCTAAAGTATCATCAGGGCACTTGTGAGCAATGTTATTGTGAGAATTAGAACCCACATACAGTACTCAAAACAAGATCTGAATAACATAAACCCTAATCTGGCTGTGAAAAAGCTAACCTTCTCTCTTTCTTTCTTCGAGATGAGAGCCGCCTGCTTGAAGAACTCCTGCTCTTGCGCAAACTGCAGATCCACGAAAAAAGGGATGTAAGGAAAACACGAATTGAATCAATACCACAATTGAGAGAAAATTCGCGACCATGTACGATGCGTACCTCACGGGCCACCTCTTCGGCTCTGCGATCGTGTTGGGCGTTAGTCTGCTCGGCGATCCACTTGCGGCGCTGGTTGGGATAAGATAGCGGATGCCATGGCTTCTGGTTAAGGAACGAGTGGCTCCAAGCAGTACCGGATTTCGTCTTGTAATCGACCTCTAAGCTACCGCCGGTGACTTTTCCGCCGGCAAATCTCTTGCTCAGCCGTAATCCGCTGCCTTCTTCGCCGTCCATCTCTTTGAGCCGAAACAGTTTTCCCGATGTGAAGACTTGTCTATTTGGCTGGTGGGCTTTTTGGTTATTGAAATAACTCTTTTTTGTGTCCTAGTTATTGAGATACTCAGTAAATATATTTTTTAACAACCAGTTAAAAAGAGACCCTTTTTAGCAAATAAATATTAATCCGAATACCGAATCTTCTAGACATATGGGAAAAACCAAAAACGGGATGGATTAAATGCAATTACAATAGTTTGTATGTTAAGACAAGAAGAGTTTCAAAGGCAGGGTGGCTATATAGAGATGAAAAATAAGTGTATTTAGGAGCTGGTCAAGCAGAATACTCGGCTGCACATAATGCTCTAGAGAGTGAATTCTAAATTTTGCTAATGGCAATGCAAAATGGTTGGTTCCGAGGCTATCGAAAAATGATATTTGAAGGTGACTGTAAATCTCTGACACAACTACTCAGTAGTGAGACACTGAACTTTAGTGCATACAATTGGATTCATGAATTCTGGGATTGGAGCAATCGATTTGATGAAATCAAGTTTACATGGATATCAAGGAATGGAAACATGGCAGCATATATTTTATCAAAATTAGAGATCCCATGAAATGTTTCCTATGCTTATTACCCTTATCTTCCTTATGTTTTATCTAACAATTTACATTTTAACTATGTATTTTCATCATAATAATAATAATTAGAAGTTAAATAAAAAATAAAAAAATTAATCTGGATATATATTTAATCAATATTAATACAAGGAAATTTAATTTATATTTTTATAAAATATCTACAATCAAAGTACACAAAAGGTAAAAAAGAAAAAGAAATAAAAAGGAAAAAGAAAAACAAGCTCATAGAATTGTTTTTTTTTTAAAACACTTTCTAAAGTCTAAACTATTACATCATCATTACAGATATTTTGGTTATATCTAATTACAAATGATGATCTACCTGCAAGATTACACAAATGATTTTACGTTGACAACTCTCCCGTAACACATTGATCTACAACGAACGGTACATGACCACATCATAATGGACACATTTACCCTTGACCCACGAGACCGGACGGCCCGACCTGCACCGCATTAAAACCTCTGGTAGGTCTTATATCCATAATCTATAAGAAAATACACTTGGGAATCGAACCCTATATCTTCCGATGTATGTAGAAGCATTAAACCATTAACTATTAGGATATTGTGCTTCCACATAGGATTGTATTTAAATTAGGGAAATTTGCATAGAAAAAGATACTGACAAACTACGAAAGTTAGAGAAAAAAAGGAAGAAAGCAGATTTTGTTGCTAAACGAAGCAAGGATCTCACTTTTTATAGTCTACAAGGAGAAAGGAGAGAGGGGGAGGGGGCCGAGTAAATCGGAAAGATGACGGCGGCGATGATCCTGAACGGAGGCGGATCGGCGGAGAGAGACGCACGGAGGGCGCACTCTGCGATGGCGATTGTTCAGCTCTTTAATGGCGGATACCATGTGATTACAAAAGTAGCTCTCAACGTTGGAGTCAACCAGCTTGTCTTCTGCGTCTGCCGTGATCTTCTTGCCCTCTCTATTCTCGCTCCTCTCGCTTACTTCCGCGAAAGGTATCATATTTTTTTCACCTTTCTCTATTCTCAAAACCAATACAGCCCCCCGTTATTTGCCGATCCATTGGTATGGATTTTCGGGATTTGAATTAGGGCTTCTCTGTGATGAAGTTCTGGGTATTTAAAAGGTCAATGTGATCTTCGTAAATCGTAGTAATAGAAGAACTAGATTTCAACTTAAAGTTGATAAATTTTTGGGAAGGATTTATTTTTAATGGAAATCCTTTTTGCTATTCTCAAATAATTGAGACTTGTGTTGTTCCGTTTCCTTCCACTGTTACGAAATTTGAATACTTATGATGTTTGTTGCAGTTTCTTCGTTCTCAAACCACTCTGGTCATGTTCTCTGAGTTCCATGTCTCTTGATCGGGTTTTGTGATAAGTACATTTGAAACTAGGATCTGGTTTCTCGATCTATGCTTGTCTAATGCGATAGTTTTGTAATTTAGTTCCCTCGAAAACCTATCAGAAAAATGAAAGAATACTGTGGGAGGTTGTAACACGTCAAGTTTCAGCGAGATCACTCTCAAGCTTTGCAGGGTTTGTGATGAAATGTTTACTTTTTCCAAATCTAATCAATCAACATTCTTCGTCTTTCATGTATGTAGAAGGATCAGAACTCCAATGAATAGAAGCCTCCTTTTGTCATTCTTCTTTCTGGGCTTAGCAGGGTAAAAAATCATGTCTGTCCGGTCTCCATATCTTGTAATCATGTTATTCAGATCAAACATCTCACCTCGTTATTGTCAATTTTCGATAGGGTATTTGGCAACCAATTGTTATTTCTTGTCGGTCTTACATACACAAATCCAACTTACGCTGCTGCCATTCAACCGTCCATCCCGGTCTTTACCTTTCTATTGGCTGTAATGATGGGGTGAGTATGATTTTTTTTCAAATTTCCCCTCTCAGATGTGCTTTCACTTTTCGGTTTTTGATGTCTCCTACTTTCTATGCAGTACAGAAAGAGTGAATTTGTTGAGAATCGAAGGTCAAACTAAGGTTGGTGGCACACTTGTGTGTGTTTTGGGTGCCATCTTTATGGTTCTATTTCGAGGTCCGGCCTTGTTAGGAGATAAAGATGCAGACTTTGCGATGAACAATGAAATCAGTGCTAAAGGTCAACCCGAGCCTACTGGGTGGTTAGTCTCTGGTTTTCTCGACCTTGGGTTTGAGCAATGGCACATTGGAGTTTTATGCTTGATTGGAAACTGCATGTGTATGGCTGCTTTTCTTGTCATTCAGGTAAATCCCTTCATTGTTTCGGTTTCTTTGGTTAGGTTTAGACAAACCCATTAACTGCAACTGCAGCCTACTAACCCATGTGCATGTGTCTTTTAATGTGGATGTAATGGAAACTCTCCAGGCGCCGCTTTTGAAGAAGTATCCGGCAAATCTTTCAGTTGCTGCATTGTCATACTTCTTTGGTACATTACTAATGGTCACAACAGCTTTCTTTATGGTAAAGGAGCCATTAGATTGGAGGCTAACACAATCTGAGGTTCTTGCAGTTATATATGCAGTAAGTTGCAACAATAAGCTTTTTGATCTTCTCACATATTTCTTGCTTAATCGCCGACACAATTAATCTGGTTTATCTTCTCTTTAGGGAGTTATCGCATCAGCACTAAACTATGGACTCTTAACTTGGTCCAATAAGATTATTGGTCCTGCTTTGGTTGCTCTCTACAATCCTCTTCAGCCCGCTGCGTCAGCTTTCCTATCGAGAATCTTTCTCGGTAGCCCTATTTATCTCGGAAGGTTAAATACATTTTCCGGACTCTTTTTGAATCATCACCGCTCTTCACTTCCAAGTTTAATACTTTTGCTTTTCTGACAATCTCTTTATCATTTCACACACTCTTCACTTCTAAGTTTAACACTTTTTTCGCTTTTTCGACATCTTCTTGATCCATTTCACATTTTTTCACTTCCAAAATACTTTCTAACTCGATTTCTTTTCCTCTGCGCAGCGTTGTGGGTGGATTCTTCATCATTTTAGGACTCTATATGGTCACTTGGGCATCGTTTAGAGAGCGGAAGACAGCGGTTTCAGGGATTGGGATCGCGTCACATGGTGCAAGGACCTCGGAATCTCTGATATATAATGGGACAGTTAGCAGAATAGGACAGTTGTTTTCTGGATTACCCAGTTCCTCTGTGAAATCTGCAGATTAAAAGAAACCAAAAAGTTAACAATCAGATCAGAACCCATTTTTACAACAGTTTGATTTTTGTTACATTTTGATCTTTTATTAATATCTTGTTTCCCTTAATATTAACCACAGATATTATCAAAAAAATATTAACCACAGATCCAGTGTTGATCCAATGCTACTTTCTTTTGTTAATCGTGAATTAAGTCAAATGTAGTCCTAGGCAATAATTAATTCGTATTTGGTTTCAGCTCTTAATCACTCCGTTTCATAATAAGTGTCGTTTAAGGATTTTTTTTCTGTTTCATAATAAATGTCACTTTAAAATTTCAATGCAAATTTTGGCACAAAATACCTAATTTAACCTCAATTTTAATGAAAAATTCTAATAGTTATTATATATTTGAAATGTATAATTGAATTTTCAATATGTTTTATTAATTTGTGTGTAAAGTGTCAAAATGACAGTTATTATGAAACAGAGGGAGTATAACTCTGAAGATGACATTTTATCTTAGTTTTTGAATATTTTTTAACAATAGATAACATTCATTAAGAGAAATACCGACTATATAAACTTTTAAATAAAAATATGGGTAAACGTCCTATTTCTCCCTGGAAAACTATTACCTAGTAACAGATCCACACGAAATTTCACTCTCGTCTTCAATCCCCTTATTTTAAAAGTTAAAAACTTATTTCTCTCCCATCTGAATGTTCGAAACATATTTACCCACCAAATGAAAGTTCGAAACCAAATTACACACAAACCATAATTAATTTTTGTTTACGGTTTACCAATTCAATTTTAACCACGTAAATATAAAACTAAACCAAAATCAGACCGATTATAACCCAATTAACCTAAAAACTCCCCACCCACCTAAATACCCACCCGATTACAAAAAAATAAAAATAAAAAAATCCACAAATCTAAGAAACTCTCTCTCTCTCTCTATCCTCTCGTCTTCATCTTTTTTTCTCCTCTCGTCTTCCTTCTCGTGTGACGGAAGGATTAGCGAAATCCAGCGGCGAAGGATTAGCGGGATCGTCGAGTTTCGACTGGAGGCGGTGGTGGCGACTTGAGCGATCCACCTGCAGCGGTGGACTTGGGTGGTAGTGCGTGAGACGTATTACGCGGCGGAGGAGCCGGAGGAGATTTGGCTAGCGCCGAAGGAGGAAAGGAGTTTGGTTGGCTCTGGAGGCGGCGAAGGAGGAGTCGCCGACGGCGGTGATGAATCAGGCGGCGGACGGTGCTGGTGGGGAAGAAGTCGGCGATTTCTTCTTTCTTCTTCACCGTCGGCGATTTCTTCGTTCTTCTTTCTTCTTTCTTCTCCAGATCTTGATCCATCACATATAGAAGAAAACGAAGTCGATCGTGAATCCGATCTCGAAGAACGATCAACGCCGGTGGTTGTTTGATTCCGTTTCCGTCGATGACGACACCATCGTTCTTCGAAGCGTGAGCCAGCGACCGCCATTAGTGTCGATATCTCCAATGAAACTGCTTCAACCGCTGGAGGAGGCGATGATTGCGAGTACGTGTTGAACGACTCTCGGATTTGATAGTCCAATTAATTGATAAGTTTTGTGGTGAGCGATATTGTTCTTCTTTGTAGTCTATGAAACCACCGGAAGTTTTTGTGTTGTTTTTCGATTTCTGCTGAGGTCTTATCCCATTATCAATTTGTTTGTT
>PKML01043783.1:316771-391133 GCA_002933935.1 Eutrema yunnanense
TTTTTTTAAGAGTTCGTAGACTAACCACAAAAACTAGAGTCTTTTAACGATGCATATTAGAGTTATGTTTTAAAGATTATAAGTTTTGCGGGTTAGCTCGAATAATATTTTAGTTTTTTTTTTTGGTAATGAAAATACAGAATAACATTTTAGTTCACTGCAAAAACGGGTTAAATAGACAAATTATTACAAATTGACAGCTTTATCTATAATCAATAATCATTAGTTAACTACATTGTAAAATTCATATAAAAACAATTTTTGTGAATTTGAAAACAATTTATTTTAAAAAAAATACACCGCGCTATAATTAGCGCGGGTTAAATCCTAGTCATAGTTAATTAAGAGTGTTTATTATGGTATAATTTTGAATTTGAAAGGGATGTAATTAACCAAATATATTTAGAATGATTTGAGTTTTTAATAACTTAAACCGAAAATCATGTGAACCAAGAAGATTGTGAATATGTGTGTGGGGCTATTTATTAAATTATAAAAAAAAACATCAATAATTGGTTCTGTGAAAATTATATTTTAATTTATGCGAAGTTAAAACTATCCTTTGCATCCGTTGGTAGTTACGTGCAGTTCTAGTCTACGAGACTACGAATATAAATTATTAAATTGTCTGTATTCTAATTGTCATATACGATAATAATATATATATCTCTTAGAAAATATCAGTATTGTTTTCGGACAATTACCCTGAACTTAATGTGATAACGAAATTATCTATCAAATTTAGCAATTATATTTGATAATTTTATCAAACTATTTTTGAATGGGTATAAATGTAAGTTTTTAATTTGGAAATTAGGCTAAACATATGTAAAGTAAAGTTAAGGATTTTAATCCCAAAAAAAAAAGTTCAAAACTTATACGGGAATATATAGGTTTTGAACTTTTATTTCGTGAAAATATAGACAGATAACATAGTTCGGAAAACATCTTATGCTATATGATAGTTCTCATAGAAAAATAGAAGTCTAACCCTAAAACAATATAATGAAAGGATGACAAGTAATGGCACAAGTGTGAAGTGTTGCAATGTGCCAATGTCGCATATATTAGAGATCAAAGCCCAACATTTGAAACAATGCAAATCCAAGACTTTAGCCCATGTAATTTAAAGGGGTGTATTGAACTGACTATTTAGAGTGATTTGAGTTTTAATAAGACTAGGAGAGTACCCGCGCTACGCGCAAATTTTGTTTTATTTTATGTTGTAAATAATATGTTTATAGATTTATAATTATATTGTTTGGCATAATAGAGTAAACTCAAAAGGCATAAATAATAGAGTAAATATTAGAATAAACGTTACTAAAAATTAAGCATAAATGACTAATAATTGCGGAAACTAAAAAATTATTTTATTTTGTGTTGTAAATAATATGTTTTTGGATTTTTCATTATATTGTTTGGCATAATAGAGTAAACTCAAAAGACATAATTAATAGAGTAAATATTAGAGTAAACGTTACTAAAAATTAAGCATAAATGACTAATAATTGCGCAAACTCAGAATGCCAAGAAAAAAAAATTTAAACAATTAAATAAATAAATAAGTAAGAACCAATTAATTGTGGACACGTGGCACTCTCTCTCTCTTGCGATGACATGGCAGTTACCTAGGTGAATACCCGCACATAATGTGCGAGCTAGTTTTTCTTTTCAACTATTTCAAATCTGTATTCCCTCCGTTTCTTTTTATTAGTTGTTTTGGAGATTTTATTTTGTTTCACAATATAAGTTGTTTTCACATTTCTATGCAATTTTAACATTTATTGACTACAATGTGACCAATTATACTCTGTAATTTTTTATATGATTGGGTGAATTAGTTTTAGTTTATATATTAAATATAACTTTTGAAGAAAAGTAAGTTTTTTAATAATCGTGCTTTTAACCAAAACAACTTACATTATGAAACGGAGAGAGTATATTTTTTATATTTTTGTAAAATCAAATATAATTTATCTTTTGTTACATGTTAGTATATGCTATTATAAAAAAAATATTATAAACCAATAAAAATGCATTGTGAATATCATTAAGAAATCGAAAGTTATATAAAAATAAAATAAATATCCAACAATATTTATAATTAAGTATAACATAAATTCTTGTTTAACATTTACACAAATGTTATTTAAGAGTCAATAAAAAAAAACTTTTCATTTTCTTTTTCATTGAATGGTCTAAAACTTAATATTATGAAATGTATAAATTGATTTACTTTTTTAAAAAATTGTAACTTTAAATTGTGAAGAATGGCACATGTCATCTCTATATCAACCAAAAATGATGATGTGGCACTCATATGGAGAGAGTTGGCCACTCTTTATATAGTAGATTTCATATGATTTTGATGGTTTTGGCTGATTTTAAAGAAGTTGTTATGATTTTGTATTAAAATCCCCTACAATCCCACCTAAAACCATGAGATTTGGATCTTTGTATTTTTAACTAAGAAAGTCTCTTAAAATCATCTAAAATCCCATGCAGTCATTAAAATCTCAATACTTAAAACATTTTCAATAATAGTGGATTTGATATGATTTTAACAAATTCGTGTTTGAATAACAGAGGATTGTAGATGATTTTGAGTGACTTTACATAAATCTCATGTTCAATAACACTGGATTTGAGAAGATATTTTAAAATCCTTAGTTGAATAAATAACAAGGAATTTTAAGAAAATCAGAAAATCTCTTAAAATCCACAGTTAAGATCTCTCCTTTATCATTCTATGAATATCAATATCAATCTCAAAGCTTTGTGTTTTTGAAGATAAGCTAAAAGCTTCTTCCTTTCTTTAGATTCTTGCATCTAAATAAAGTTCTATAGAGCTATTTTTATTTCAGTTTTAGTTTATATCCATTTAGCTCTCTTAAGAGCAAGGTTCATCTTTGTAGGTACACAACTTGATATGTTTTGAAAAATGTTTCCATTACAATCCTGAGTTGGTTCAATTTTCTTTACAAAAAAATTTTGGTTTCAAAATATTATTAAATTTAAATTGAAACCTTTGTATCGGTAGTGGTGGTTAGGTAGTCAAGGTTGAGTGTCAACACAGAATTAAACCAAAAGACGAAAATTATACACTCGCCATAATAATAAGCTGAGCTGTTAAGGCCCAAGCGGATAACAAAAAGCAGAGAAAAAATTGGATTCATGGGGAAATCAATTATTATTACTCTGTTCAGAAGAAAAGTTCCACAAAGGGTTTTCCAAACACAACAGAGACACAGTGAAAGATAGAGACAAGAGTATTTACAAGTGGAGTGTAGAGAGAGAGAGAGAGAGAGAGAGAGACAAGTCAAGGAACGGTCAAGCGATCAGAGCCAAGAGGAGACTTCAATGAAGAGATCAGACGAAGGAGATGAAGCTTCTCTACGAAAAGCTTTAACCCTTTTGCTTCTTCTTCAAATGCAAAGGCCATACATATGCTCAGCTCTTGAATCGCCTCTCCGTATTGCCTGTTCAAAGAATTAACCATTCAAGATACTTATTTTTATTCCATCTAACTAAACCGACCAATACCCGGTTTTACAGAACCAGGACAAGCAACAACAAAAAAACCAATCTTTCTAATCTATGATGTTTTTTATTTGTTTTTACCTGTTGTAGTAGAGCATCATACCAAGGTCTCTGCGAAGTCGCAAGTTATGAGGTTCCAAAATCAACAGCCTTTCTGCAGCCGCAATAGCCAACCTTTGATCAGCAGAAACCGAATGTTAGATGGATAAATTAAAGGGGTTTCCTTCTTCAATGGCATAACCTATAGGGGAAGTTGTGTACCTAAGATCTTGAGGCCGCAACACAGGAAAACTGGAAATACTGAAGTTGTTAAGTTGACTAAGAGGAGAAGTCAGCATTAGTCCAGGGGATGGCTTCGAAGCACGTCTCCAATGAACCCTCTGAAAGCGAACCAAAGGTAATACAATAGAATCTGTGTCAAATGTGAATTCTTTTGGAGTTAAGAACCGTGTAGTTAGTTTATAGGTGATACGACTTACAATCAAATTGGCCAGAGCAATCCCTATAATGTCTCTATTTGTCGCAATATCGAGGTCTAGAAGTGACTTTCCGGTTAAATCTGATGCCATTGAACCAGGATCATCAACACACCTTCCATTGACAATAGCAAACAAGCTCTGTCCTGAAGCTGCTTTAAAGAGTTCTTCAGGATTCTCCGTTTTAGGCCAAATTAAAAAATCTTCCCCAACTCGAGCTCCCACAATAGGCACACCGAGGCGCTGACAAACTTCAATGTATATTATACTAAACAAAAATGCTGCACAAGAGAGATAACAAAACACCCTTGGAGATTAGAGGCAATAAATGAGACAAGGGGGAAACTCATTTTGAGAAAGCGAAAAGGAGAAACTTTTACCAGTGCCGCATCTACAGTTAAGTACAGAGTGAAGGTAGGAATACTTCGGCTCTAAAGTAGTGATAGATGTCCTCTCGAAGCCTCTCATATCGAAGAGAACTGCATTTACAGCTTCAAGAACTTGAACCGAGTGGTAGCCGATGTCTCGTGAGACTAATTCTGCCTCTACCTCTTTGGAAATTGCATCTAGTTCACTCAGCCATTCGGATATACTCTTTCCATCTAACTGCAATAGCTCCTCAGAATCTGACTCACTCCGATCAGATTGATCTTGGACAATTTCCCGCTCCTTAGAGTCTCTCTCGCTCGGATGCTCCCCATGGAAATACCGAGCATCCCTCTCCCGGTTAAAAGCCAAGAAGGCTTCATCTTCAGCAGCAATGTATAACAGAACCTGTGAGTCCATTTCCATAAGTAAATGAGTAAAAAGCTTCTCAAGGATATGACATAAATGGAAACTTCACCAAAAGGTGGTTTTTTTAAAAATCAAATTATCAGACCTAATTATGGCAACTCTTAAAGAGTGTCAACAAACCCATACCCAATTCATGTTCAATAATGGTCTCAAGCAAAGCATCAAGAAAAAGGTATTATACTTAACAAGAGAAATTTCTTATATACCTTTGCAATCGAAATTTGACTGTCTTTCGATTGTGAAGAGATCTCTCGAGCAAACATCTGGCGGGCTGGCTTAGTGACCTGTAATTGAAGTAAATACAAGAAACATCAACCAGATGAAGATCCTTGTGAAAAGCCAAAAACGAACAATCCATCTTTCTCAGATTCATCATCATTATTTTGCCGATTCAAAGAAGAATCATTGTGGTTTACAAGTTGAACCTCTTTGTAATTTGTGGGTCGTGGTGAGTCTTTATTAAGCTGATTGAGAAAGAGAGGGTAAGCAGAAGCTGACGCTGGATTCATCTTCTTTTGAATCCAAGTCCAAGAACAACGACGACGTTGATCATGACCATACCTGATGACCGTAAAGAACATAAACCCATGTATCCCAATGGCGGATTTCTACCAAAAACCCTAAACATCTTTCAATTACATTAACATAAGCAAGAGAATAGTAGATCACCTGAGAGTAGTACGGTCACCGAATCCAACAAATCTGGAACAAACTGGTGTAGAAGCCATAGTCATAGCTGATGCAGGGCCCAAAAGAGCAAACGAAGATGATGCACACAACATTTTTTTATGAGGGGGGAGAGAAGAAACACAGAAATGACTCAAGATTTGAATAGAGAGATTGAAGTTTACTTATAAGCATCGAATCGAAAGGAAAAGAGAAAAATACGAGGCGATGATACAAGAAACAGACGAAGGTTTGGGTATACAATTGAAAATCATGGCTATGGCGTCTGGATAATCACTTCCAGCTAAAGAATAATCGGAAAAGCAATTGCAGGAGTACAATCGAGATTTACCCAGTTCCATAGCAATCAATCAATGAGAGAAGAAGAAAAAAACAATGGATTCTTTTTTTTAATCCGCCAGAACGATCCTTAAACCAAGAAAGTTATCGAGAAAACAGAGGAAGAGAAAGGTTGGAGCATTGTCGTCTCTGAGTGGGATTCGTTGAGGGTTTTAGAGAAGGAATCTAGGGTTTTTATATCAGAAGGAGGGCTCGATCTCTGAGTTTATCTTTCTCTCTCTTTCTCCTTCTATGGTGATAATGGCGGATTTGGTAAAAGGGAGAGAGAGAGAGACTGTGTGAATGACACAACATTTATTTGTTGCAGAGTAAAAATAATTAAATAAAAGTGAAACTGGCCTTTTTTTCTTTTTATTTAAATCTATTCAAAAAATATGATTTTGCCTCCTTTTTGTGTTAATATTATTCTTTTGTTGGGTCAATAAACATAAGGGATAATTAGGTTTTACTTTTTCACTTTTTCTTACCACAATTTTATCTCCATTGTGGTTGGCCAATGCCGTTCTTAGGGATTGTATAAATTCATTTTTTTTTAATATTAAACAAATTATGAAAACTACTACAAATATTATTCTACAACGAACAACACTACATGCTTCCACTACTCCGTAGAAACTGTGTTCTCTGTAAATTGAAATCCATGCCTCTTAATATAAAAATATTAATGAACTATTTGGTCAACCACTTAAACTAAGGGACTTCCACAAATATAAATTCATTCTAATATATTACTTGGAAAAGAAAAAAAAAGTAATTTTTCATAACGTTTACAAAAAATGATATGGAAATTGGTAAAAATAAATGACTGGTAACTATTATGATGAAGAAAGTCACAAGAGTTTGAACCTTTGTTTAGTTACGTTACTTAAAATAAATATTTTTGTACTTTATATACTAACAATAAGTTCTTTTTGTCTGACCCCAGATTATGATAGAATTTACACACACACACACACAAAACGAAAATATTGCAAAAGTGTCTCTATTCTCTCCACAAATAAAAGCAAAAATCACGAGAAACATCCAAAACTTCACTAATATATTTCGTTTAGCAACTTTTTATTTTTTTGGAAAACCATGGTCTTCGAACGTAAGCGGCTCCTAATCACCTCAGGCTCGGGGTAATCATGTCGATAATTCCAATTGAGAACTAATTCTCAATATATATTGATTGATTAATTAAAACACAAAATTTAAAATATACTATTGATGGATAGATAGCTGAGGTAGAGAGTAATTAGGGGTAGGGATGTAAATATGGGCTCAAACTTATAGGGTTAGCCCGGTCCTGTATAAAAAATTAAGCCCTAAACCCTGTATTTTATAATAGGGCTAAAAAGGACTCAATTTACAGGGTTAAGTTTTTTACAGGGCTAACTTTTTAACCCAATTTTTTTAAATAAAAACCTAAACAACACCAAAATCAAATGTGTAAACCAAAATCATTTTTTTTCCGCCAAAAACATAAAACTCGTTTTCTTGCCAAAAACGTAAAATTCCATTATTCCGCCAAAAACGTAAAATAACATTTTCCCGCCAAAAACGTAAAATTCTGCTTTCCCGCCAAAAACGTAAATTCTTGTTTTCCCACCAAAAACGTNATTGCGAACGCAACCGTTGAAAAGTGCTTCTATATAATGAGTATTGTGAAGACGACATTACGTAATAGTATTGGTGAAAAATTTATAAGCAATTATCTAGTTTGTTTTATTGAAAAATATGTGTTTGACACAATAATAAATGAAACACTGATAAGAAGGATTCCAAATTATGAGTGAGCGTAGTAGTGTATATCTTTGAAATGTATATTAATGATGATATTTTTATGTTTTTACTGAAATTTATGCAATTATTTTTATTTCAAAAAATGATTATGATCACGTAAATGTTATTTTCTGGCTCAGCCCACTGGATAGAACAAAAGTATTGTGATGTGGTATGTTTTAGTTATATTAATATGATATCATGGACATGGAGTATATTACAGAGTATAAATGATTTATTTGGTCACAAAGTAAAAACGATGAAAATAGTCGTATCATAATTTAATGGTTTATATTAATAATAACATCGTCGTATCACATAATTTCTATTCAAATTTTATAATATTCAGTAAAAATATGGGTAAATTTAATATATAGCCTCAGATAACTAAAAAATTAAGTAAATAGCCTTCAATAACTGGAAATTAGTTTTAGAAAAAGTAACGTGCTGATTCGGACGAAAATACCCCTACTGCTTATATTGCAAGAAACGAAAATTGTTATCCGCATATCGTCGACATAAAAATGTTATCCGAATATCTTCGATATCTACTTGATTATCAAGATAACTCATATTGATAATTCTTATTATCAAGATAACTCATATTTGATCATAGATATTTATTCGATTATCAAGATAACACACATCGATAACTCTTATTATCGAGATAACTCATATTTGATTATAGATATCTATTTGATTATCAAGATAACTCATATTGATAACTCATATTATCAAGATAACTCATATTTGATTATGAATTATCTATTTGATTATCAAGATAACTCATATTATCAGAGTTGTGTAATCTTGTGAAAGGTCTTATTTTTCAACAATAAAATACACCTCTGACAAATTCTTCTACTTTCTCGATTTTTAATTTCACATGAAGCACTAATAACAACAAGAAATGGCTATAACGATTCTAAACACCAAAAACTAACCCAGAAAATTCAATCAAGATTCTTCGAATTAGAAAACATAATCTGAATTAAATCAAATTGGTAAACGTAAAAGCCCACATACGAGTTTGAGAGTGGAAAAGAAGTATAAGATTAAGGATGAATTTTACTTATTGATTGCCTCTTGGAAAGTAGGAGGTTTGCTCAAATCAGCTCCTCTTAGGCGAATTCCCAATTGTCCCAAACCGGCCTATATATGCATATTCACCGCGTCTTCTACGGCGGAAGGATGAACAACCGATGAAATCGAGGTCGAAACTAACTTAGACCCGACGGCGTTTCTAATCACAAACTAATTATTTACCGGAGGCGTCGCCGCCGGGAACCTGAATTGTCCTTTTCCGACTATGATTCCAGCCACCTTCGTTGTCGTCATCATGAATCTTCCCCTTCCCATGGTTGTGGTTTTGTAGACGACCGATCACGCGAATATCCTCTCGATCTCAGAGATTTGTAAACTGAGATGGTTGCGAACGATAAAGATCGGTGATAGATCCGGTGAAGAAAAAGGTAAGGGTGAGTTTTTTTAAAAAAAACATAGGGGTTAAATTAACAATTCATATGTCAACAGTCGTTTGGTACAATAACCTTTTTACAAAACTAATTTCCAAAGTATTGAGGACCCTGCAGTGATAATACTTTAAAAATATTAACATACAACAATAAAAAATCATATATACATGTTTTTGTGGTATTACACGTCACTTAATTTTGCTATATTTTTTTGTGGTATTACACGTCACTTAATTTTGTCCTTTTATAAAATCAATGGGCAATTACTAAAAATATCTATAGTTGGGTCCGGTATACTTGTTAGATTCCTGAAAAGCTGAACCTACATAATAAACTTTTTTCCTTATTTGCCAAACCTACAAGATAATTAATCAATACTCCATGGAATAATTAAGAGATAATTTTCATTATGTAGAATTGTCGATAACTTTTAGGTAGTCTGAATTGATACATTTTGGTTTTGGAGCTGTTTTTCAGTTTTATAAAAAAATTATTATTATTTTAGTAGAATATTAGCATATATCCCCGCAGATCCCACATATAAAGAAACTCCGATAATGTTGCCACTTTGTCTTAATATTTTTAAATCTTCTATGGATGCAAATGGTTGTCAACGGAATGAATAAATTGAATTATGATGAGTGGAATAAAAATGAATAGAATAAAAATGAGCGGAATAAAAAATTAAAAAAAATATTTTTTAAAAAAAAGTTTATTCATCCGTTGTTATGTGTGTCCATATGAGCGGAATTAGCCATTTTTCAACTTATTATGTGTGTCCTATTAATTTTTATAGAAATGTAATTTTGTCTAAAATTATAAGTTTTTAGGATAAAACAATGGAATCAACAATTTAACTCATTTTTATTCCTCTATCATGTTAACGAGTTGAAGCCTATATCTTGTATATTTGAAAGTGGTTTACTTCAATTGGATCCGATTCGGATAAATGAATCTAACGAAAATTACATGAAGTTGGGTTTGTGTTCTCATTTTATTGTTCCCGATTGTTAATCTGTTGGCAAATTCTTGAGTACAAAAAAAGGCATACATGAGTACCGAGATTCTACATACAGACTTTAACAACAACAAAAAGTTGGGTTTGTGATAAAATAAAATTAATAATAATTTTGCTTTTTTTTTTTTTTTTCAACACTTGCTTCGATTAAACTTAAAGTTTCAAATTACAGCAAACAGATGGAATTATCCATCCTCTTTAAAAACTACAATAAAGCATAAAACATTAGAAATTAAAGTAGATAGATCTTCAAGGAAGTTTGACAGCGAATCGGAGGTAAATCTCGAATGCGTCAATAGAAGTGTCCCGACAAAGCCGCACTTTTCAAATTTAGTCACTTTGAATTGTGACGTTAAGAGCCAATCTTCACATTCGAAATCCGTCAAAATGATTCGATTGCATCTTCTGGCCCCGTACAAACCGCTACGCAAAATAGCAAAACGATGAAGAAATTGACAAAGCATTCCGGCATTGAATCCGAAAAAGTTATCCCTTTCAAAGAAAGAGAATATGGTGGCAAGGTTCTCTCCCAAAGGGAGCAAGGTGCTGCTGAAATATCACTCCCACTAAAGGAGGAAGATGAGCAGAATAGACCCTCGTGGTCGAATTTTTCCAATACTGAACAGTTGTAGACCGACGCTTTGTTGATCCAAAATTGTAGTCTTGAAAGGCCTTCAACAAAATTACCCAGAAACATATCCACATGGGCCAAATCTAACTCTTCAAATTGGTGAAAAATTCTCTAACGTCGTAGCAACAATTCCCGTTGGAGAAGACGAGAGTTGACAATATCGATCTTAGAAGATGTTGAATCGCCGGTGGAGCGTTGAGGCTGACGTCGGAGTAACGCATCTGACCGGCAAGCCCAACGCCGTAGCAACAATTCCCGTCGGTGAGCCAGAGTACACCTGAGTCGGAGAGAACGGCTTGAGATCTCGACGATGGTCTTAGAGTCAGTGGATTGGGCTGGATTAAGCATTTCTCTTTGTAGATTGAGCAGCGAGCTAGATGGGGGTTGGGTGGCGGAGACAGCTGATACCGGTGTCTGAACCGAAGGGGAGGAGGAAAGGCTGAAGCGTAGGGAGTTACTTTGTCGAGATGACCTACGGTTTCTTCGACCGGAGGAACCAGCGGATCCGGAGGTTCTGGTGGGTGAGGGTTGAACGGCGATGCGGAAAAGATCTTCACCTGACGGTGAGAGGGAGCAGAAGCTTGGCCGGTAAAACTTAGCGAAACACAAATCGGAAGCGGGATCACAACCATTCGAGGTAAAACATAGTTCATCAACAGAGAAACACACACCAGAAACGGAGGGCGGGAGTCAGAGGAGGAGGAGAGACGCTAAGCGGATACAAGTCCCTGACTCGCTACAACTGTGAGGCGGAATGGAGGAAGAGAGGCGAAAGAGCAGCAAAGGCTGAGATCTGTAAACCGTCCTCAGGCAAAGCAAAACCCGAGACATAACTAACACTAAGACAACCTTTCTCAAACCGAACCAGAGTTGTAACTTACCAGGACAGATCAACGGCGAAGAGCCACCGCAGATCGAGCAACAGAAAACCCTCTAGCCGTATTTGGATTCTTTAATTTTCAATTTTGTTTCTTTATTTTTCAATTTTCAATTTTTAAATTTTGCTTCTTTATTTTTCAATTTTCACACAAAAGGTTTTTTTTTTGGGATTTAATTAGCCCTGGGCATCAGTACTCGTTATCCGCTCGACCCGTCCCGTACTCGGCCCGTAAAACCGGGTATCCGACTCGTCCAAGCCAAGTATCAAGGCGAGTTAACCAACTACTTGCAAGTAACGAGACAAGTCTAAGGCGAAATTTTTTTTTGACTACTTGTCCCGTTACCCGGCTTGTTCCCGTTACCCGACTTGTTCCCCGTTACCCGGTTTGCTACTTGTACCCAAGACAAGAAAATTAATGGAAAAAGCAAGGCAAGTAATGGAAAACAAGACAAGTAATGGAAAAAGCAAGACAAGTAATGGAAAAAGCAAGACAAGTAATGGAAAAAACAAAGCAAATAATGGAAAAAACAAAACAAGTAATGGAAAACAAGGCAAGTAATGGAAAAAACAAGGCAAATAATGTAATTACTTGTTGAGCGGGGACCCGTACTTGCAAGTACGGGTACGGGTCAAGGTACACGCAAGTATCAAAAATCTGGGCGGGTACTTTGAATCAGGGGATACCCATTTTTGCGGGTCCAAGTACGGATCAATATTTTCATTACCCGTACGGGACGGATCAAATAATAAATCGGCCAAAATAAGCGGATACACGCCCCGTGCCTTGGATGAGATCCTCATCCACAACAATTGGCAGGTACATGCACAGTCATCATTGACATGAATAATTGCATATATATACGTATATAACAAGTATACGTATCTAATTCTGACAAGTATGTACATAATTTGAACCGTTTGAATTTCATGTAATTACACAAACGAACCGCTTGAATAGTACTACACATACAATCAACTAACTCTAATGTTACGTAGGTAATAATGATATGATTTATTAACCAAATCGACTACATCGTAATCGTATACAAATATATGTAGTACAAATCGATCTTGACTTATCTTTATAATATTATTTAAGAAGATATTTTTTAAAATAAACATTATTTTGTAAGTTATTACATAAATTTTCATTACAAATAATAAAAAATAATTAAAATAGAAAATGTTATAATTATTTTTTATAATTAGTGATACGAATATGAAAAATATTTATTTTGCATTAAAAATATTATTTATTATATATTTTTAAATAATAATTAATCTATATATATTTACAGAAAAAATATATTCAAAATTTTGATATATTTTTTACCATAATTTATTATATTTTATTTGAATTTATATCAAAAAAAAAAATTACTAATTTAAAAAAAAATTAGACACATGAAATTTGATTTTGTAAGAGTTCGTGAACTAACCACAAAACTAGAGTCATTAAACGGTGCATAATAGAGTTATGTTTTCAAGATTATAGGTTTCACGGGTTAGCCTGAATAATAATTTAGTCCACTGCAAAACGGGTTAAATAGATAAATTATTCCGTTTGACAACTTTATCTATAATCATGAGTTTGAAATATTATGAAATTAAAATAAAATTAATTTTTCTTACATTTTAAAATAATTTCTTATAACAAAAAATTATTTTTGAATATTACGTTATTACAATTGAATATTACTATTTAGGTAGTGGCGTTTGATATAATCAGAGTATCAACTTGAAAGAAATGCTTCTTGTATTGTACCCCACATGACGATTGCCGATTGACAATTTGAGCGATTTACGATTTAGCACACTTTCTGAATTTAAGATTATAAAATAGATATTTATGAGTTTAGATATATTTTTATTATTTTTTTGATAAATAAAATGACCTAAATACTATTTTTCATTCTTCCCAAAAACAATCATAATTCGATTATTATTCTTTTTATACTTCACATATTTTGTTTTGCTCATTTTTTTCATAAAAAAAATAATTTCACAATTTTTCATTATAAACTATATTTATCTTTTCTCTATATTTTGATATCCATTTAAAAATATTTGACTTATATATGGTTCGAACATATGAATGGAATACATGCGTATCCATATAGCCGCGTATATATATACCATATGTGCATAGATATAACACATGCATATATATGTGCATATGGTACAGGTGTATGCATTTAAATAGATATGCATGCGTATTTACGCGCATATGGTACACGTGTATATAACTATATGTATATGCACTATGATTTAACCTGCGCTAATTATAGCGAGGAGTAATCTTTTTAAAACAAATTATTTTGAAATTTAAGAAAATTGTTTTTATCTGAATTTTACAATATAGCTAACTAATAATTGTAGATAAAGCTGTCAATTTATAATAATTTGTCTATTTAACCCGTTTTGCAGTGAACTAAAATATTATTCGGGCTAACCCGTAAAAATTTATAATCTTAAAAACATAACTCTAATATGCACCGTTAAATGACTCTAGTTTTTGTGGTTAGTGTGCGAACTCTTTAAAAAAATAGTTTTATTGTGTCTAACTTTTTATAAAATTAGTAAAATATTTTTTAACTTTGGTTTTGATATATATTCAAATAAAATACAATAAATTATAGTGAAAAATATTGCAAGATTTTGAATAGATTTTTGTTTCTTTGAATATATATGAATTGATTATTATTTTAAAATATAGAGTATTAAAAATAATTAAATAATTAAATAATAAATAACCTCTAATCGATGATTTTAAAATACTATTATATTGTTTCCTATTTCAATTATTCTTTGTTATTTGTAATGCTATTTCATGTAATAACTTACAAATCAAAGTTCATATTTAAAAATGTCTTCTTAAATAATATTATAGAGATGTGTATTCACATGAATATGGTATACGTGTACATGAATATGGTATACGTGTACGCAACTACACGGATACGCATGTGTCCTATCTACAAGGTTTGACTCACATGTAAGTAAAAAAGTTGTGAAATGGGTATCAAAATATAAAGAAAAAATATATAAATGATAGTGCAAAAATAATTGTTAGATTATTTTCTTTTGAGAAGAATATAAAAAAATAAAAAAATGTGTGGATGTGTGAGATGAAAAATAAAATAAAAATAGAAAGAAAATGGAAGAAACGTAATTATTTCTTGGTAGATTGGCATAAAGGTTAATACACACACCAAAAAGTAGGTCAAAATGTGCATTAACCAAAATATGTTTATTTGTGTAATTATAATTTCAAAATGTGTCATTGAATGTAACTTTCTCTTGACAATAATACTTACATGTTTATATAGATATATTTTCTTATATATAATATTAGTTGGTGACCGCGCTTCGTGGTGAATTTTATATTATTTGTTTACTAACGTGGTTATAAGAAAATTTAACATTAACAAAACTATCACTGTTAAGTCATATTCACATAAAGCACGATAGAGCTAATCATCTAATGCTACTTAGCTAAATACGTAAATACGACATGATCCAATCGTCCAACAACCTGATTTACGAATATATATCAGTTTACTCTTATAAAATTGCCTTACGCTAATTAGAAAACAATTCATACTTGTATGGTTTAAGATGTCCATTCATTTGATATTATACGCTTTTTGAAGCATTCGATCTTTTTTCGACAGGTCCCCATTCTTCTATCTCCTTTTAATTTCACCAACACTACATATTGAAATATAAACCACATTTTAGCTTGGTTTAAACCTTACATCTTTTTTCTTTCTCTCGCTTCTCCGGCTAGTTATGTGGTCTTGTATCTGATTTGAGCGTTATATAATATTTTATAACATTTTTTCCTTTTGTTGTCTTTAAGATTATACTGAACATGTTATCTTTCCAGGATAGCGCAATCTACCTCTTGTATAACAACCATTTTCACATACACATAAACAACTCGTGGTCATTATCCAAGTTTAAGAAAGCTCCCGTAAGCATTTTTTAATCATTATGTTGGCATGCATGAAGAATGCTTATTTTCGAGCATTGATATTTGTAATTGTGTTTGCCTTCTCAAATTTGAATCGCTCATCCATGAGTTTGTTAAAATCCTATAAACTTAAATTTTTCTAAAGAGATATCCCATTTAGAATTAACTGTATAATAGATCGTGAAATTTTATTCATAACAACAATTAATTAATAATTTTATTTTATTTTTATTTTATTAATATTCATTTTTATTATTTTTAATTGTATTTTTTTAAATATAGTAAAGNCTCGGTCATTGCGGAGGATCCAGGCTGTTCCACTGTTCTGGAGGGGCGTGATCCAAGAGGTGCCCACGTTGCATTTGAGGAGACTCGGACTGGGAGGGGACCATGTACTTGACCTGTCGTTACTCCTTGTTCCCTGATTCGACGCTCCATTCGGAGAATTGAGTGTTAACCAAATTTGTGCATCCTCTTGCGCTTTCGTGATGATGGAGTGTGGATCTACCGTTCTATTCTCAAACACAAAGGAATTTCGTGCTTTCCAAATTTGCCATAGGATCCAAGGGAAGGCCAAGCGAATGTTTGCTATGGTCATGTGGTTCTTGCTGCATGACAGGAGGTGATAAAAGTTCAGCCAAACCGAGTTGACAGAGAAACCGGCTGGGGGCAGAGGGATATTGGATAATTCCCAGACTGATCGAGCCTTGGGACAGTGAAAGAGAACATGGCAGATTGTTTCAGGTGCCCCTCCACACACAATACAAGTTGGATCTCTCGGAATTCCTCGAGTTTGCAATCTGTCTCCGACCGCTAGAGCTCCAGGGAGGGATCTCCAAAGGAAGTGGCGAAGCTTTGGGGTTGTTTTTACTCGCCATAGATCACTCCACAACTTCTTTTCCATCGGGGGGAGAGGAGGGTGAGGAAACTCAGCCTCGTGCAGTGTTTCGAGAAGGCGATATCCACTTTGTGTTGTGTAATTGCCATTGCGAGATAAACCCCAAATCCAGGTATCTTGGTCGCTTGGGGAGAGTGATGTTTGGAGAATCAAAGAAACATCTTGTTCTACAAAGCTTTGTCTGAGGTGTTGCTGATTCCAAGTACCAGTATTCTCGTCAATTAGGTCAGAGACTTTCAGAGTGAGGTCAATGATGCCTGGCGGAGTTAAGGGAATTCGGGGAGAGCCATCTAGAATCCAGTTCTCTGTCCATACAGGTGTATCTCTCCCGTTGCCAATAGATTTTAAAATCCCTTTTTTTAGGAGTTCTCTCCCGTGGATGATACTCCTCCAAGCATATGAGGGTCTTGATCCTAAACCACCGTCTAGAAATGACCTATTTTTGAAGTAACGATGCTTCAGAATTTGCGCCAAAAGGGAGTTGGGTTGTTACCAGATTCTCCAAGCCTGTTTGCATAAGAGGGCTTGGTTAAATCGTCCAATGTCATGGAAACCCAGGCCTCCTTCCTCCTTTTTTCGACACAGCTTATCCCAGGCTACCCATGATATTTTCTTATCGTTGTTGCCACAGCTCCACCAGAAAGACGTCATCACACTTTTGAGCTTTTTGCAGAGATCTTTTGATAATTTGAAACACGACATCGCATAGACAGGCAGCGCGAGGCAGATTGATTTAAGAAGAATTTCTTTTCCACCTTGGGATAGCGCTTTTGCATACCAACCTTGTAAGCGAGATTGAAGTTTTTCTTGGATGAAGTTCAGTAACTTCCTCTTTGATCCGCTAAAGCATTCTGGAAGACCGAGATACGAACCCTCACCACCTTCTGTATCAATTCCCAACACTGTTTTCACGGTAGTCTTTGAAAAATCAGAGACCTTGGCTCCAATGATTATTGAGGATTTTTGGTAATTTATCATTTGTCCTGAAGCATCTCCATATAGTTTCAAACACCTCATGATTTCTGTGCTCTCTGCAGCAGTGGCTTCGCATAAGAGTAGACTATCATCCGCAAACAACAAGTGGTGTACTGCTGGACAGCCCATTGCCAAGCTAACTCCATGCAGCCGTCCTCTAGCTTCTGCTTGATTAAGGACATTTACTAGCGCTTCCGTACAAATAATGAAGAGGAAAGGGGATAGAGGGTCTCCCTGGCGTATTCCTCTTTCCGGTTTGATGAATCCATGGGACCGCCCATTCAGCAGGACTGAGTATGTTACGGTACTGACGCAAGACATAATCCATCGCACCCATTCTCTGTTAAAGCCCATCTTTTCCATTAATGCTTCAAGGAACCACCACTCCACACGGTCATAAGCTTTCGACATGTCAGTCTTAATTGCCATGTAATTCTCAGATACCTTCCCATTCGTTCCGAGACCTTGGATTAATTCATGAGCAATAAATACTTATGCCATGTAATCAACTGTTTATATCTATCTTCTTCTTTTTTTTTTAACTAGGAGGAGTTGGGGCTAATGCCATAATCTCTTCTGATTCGAAACTAACTTTTGCTAATACCTTATAATATAGTGTATGTTTTTATATATTTTTTGTTGGTCATAGATTCTCGAATTTGTAATTTATGGGACAAAAATATTTAAATATAAAACGTCGATCAAACAAAAGAATTATAGAGTATTAGAGTGTATGAGGAGGGGTGAACCCACTAACAACAATATGGGTTTAATTGACATCATATTGTTTTAATTTTTTCTTTATAGTTTATTTGAGTTTATTATCATTGACACCAGATCAAAATTAATGTTGAACCCATAAACTAATTTTTTTTTATCTTGATCCATAAACAAATTCTAAACATTTCTCATATATTAATATTTGCTTCTCTTAATAAAATGTTTTTAAAAGCTAATAATTAATGTTTGTTTTATTGAGAAAGATGTGTTTGAGACTGTTACGAATGAGACAACGATAAAAAGATTTCAAAATATAAAAGATCGTATGATGATTTTGTAAAATGAGATATGAAATAATATTTTTTTGTATTTTTATTTTTAAAATTTAACTTGCATCCGGTAAAAAAAAAATCATGAGTCCGTTACTGTCTATGAGTATATGAGTTTTTAGGTGAGAATCCTTTATAAGTTTATAATTTCATTAGATGAGAAAAATACTTGGAAAATGAATTTTTCATGTTTATCATGGATCAATCAGATGATGTCACCAGCACGCATAACTCTAATTATATGCAACTTGCTGTATAATATATTGTATAACTTGGAAAGACGAAGTATTATATGTTATATATAGGATCTGAATTCTGGTGTAAAAGAGATAAATATTTGATTTGAGGAACCTTCCCATGAAGATTGGACATATATATTGGTCCCTTTTTTCAAAGCTGGCAATCTCATCCTTTTATCCTACCTAATATTTTTGTCCCATGAATTGCATCACATTGGACGGATAACTTAATCATTGATATTCCTATTTGTTTCCCAATTTAATTGGTTTTTTGCATTTCATTTTAAATATTTTTTTACATTTTTTTCGCAAGTAAAATAGTGGTTGATCAAATGGTTAACTAACATCAAGAAATCCGAGAATCGATTCATAAATAGAATGCAATTTTTATAGATTAATAGAGGTAAATTTATAAGAAATCTCTACAACAGTGCAAGCAAAACCGTTTATAAAATCGTCGGCCGGTTCTTGGAAACGAGATATTAGACCGGAAACGGTCCGTAGTGAGAGAGAGATAACTGGCATAAAATGGGCTTAACTTGGGCTAACCTAAAAATTTACGCGGGTAAACCCGGCCCATTTGGATACCACCCGAACCGGAACCGCCATATTCACTGGTACGAAACGAAGGCTGAACAGAGAGACGGAGAAGGAGCAGTGAAGAAGACGAAATGGTAGGCGGAAGCGGCGGTGGAAGAGGAGGAGGATCGGCGGATCTTCACTCCGCGGCGAGATCCGGTGATTTAGCGGCAGTTCAATCTATTGTCTGCTCTAATCCTTTGGCTGTTAATTCTAGGGATAAGCATTCTCGGACTCCGTATCCTTTTTCTTTTTCGTCTTCTCGGAAAAAAATCACTCGTCTTCGTTATTTGTTTGATCATGAAAGTGAGATCCTCTCGAGTCGTTTTTCTTTGCTGAATGTTCTTTGCTTACGGCCTTAGTTAGGGTTCATCTCGAGATTCGTGGTTCTTAAAACCTAGGTTACATGTTGAAAAGCGTTCTCCATTCTTAAGTCTCTCTTTGTGTAGTCTTTGATTATGCTGTGAGCTGCTTGTGCTATCATTTCCATTTTGACCAGCAGCTGAGTATCGGTTTATCCTTTCTCCATTTGGAATATGAATCAGTGTTGCTCAATGTTAACATTCTTACTGGGTTTCTAAATCTTTTGATACTTCACATTTGATTTGGTTTATAGATCATAGGTAGAGCAATGATAGGTTTGATCTACTTTTCATGTTCTTTGCAGTCTTTTGTTGTCCATTTCGTTTTCCTTAACATCATGATCTCTTGGAGCAACAGACTACACTTGGCAGCATGGGCAGGCCACAACGAGGTCGTGAGCTACTTATGCAAAAACAAAGCCGATGTTGGCGCTGCAGCAGTAGATGATATGGGTGCAATTCACTTTGCCTCCCAAAAGGGGCATTTGGAAGTTGTGCGAACTCTTTTATCCGTCGGGGTTTCTGTGAAATCTATCACTCGCAAGGGACTTACGCCTCTTCACTATGCTGCTCAAGGTTCTCACTTTGAACTCGTCAAGTACTTGGTCAAGAAAGGAGCAAATGTCCGAGCCACGACAAAAGCCGGGAAGAATCCAGCAGATGTTGCGGGTAACGCTGAAACCCAAAACTTCCTTGAAGAATGTGAAGAGCATGCCAAGAAATCTAAGACAAGCAATGAGGAAAAGACAGAGGAAGTGAAACCAGTGAGTTGTGATGTTGAAGGAGAAAACAAGGATTTGAAAAGAAAGGATTCTGAGGATGGGAACGAGGAGGAGGAGAATGAAGAAACTTCTTCGAAAGCGAAAAAGCCTAAAGTTGCTCTTCATCATCTTCAGGACACTGATGACACAGAAGCTGATCAAGAAGAAGAAACTGAGGAACCAAACATTGTAACTTCAACTAATCCATCAGAAGTATCTACTTAATAAGAATTGTAACATCCAACATATGAGATGAATCAGATTTCACCAAAACTTTTATTTGTTTCTGAGATCCGTAAACGTTTGTATAAGAATCCATCAGTTTCCATGAAAGAATTAGTAACAGATTGTTTTTAGCTGTTCAATCAATCCTCAGATTTTAAAGTTGTTCTATGTATTGCTTTCTTTTGTTGTAAATGATTTAAGATTACATCACACAACTGTCTACAAATCATTGCATACTCACTGGCTCTCTCAAGTCATGTTTCTGTTTCTAAGCCTTTGGAAAAAGAATTTTCAAGTACTGTGTAGCCATCCATCCAAGAATGGAGAAGTAAACAAGAACCAAACAAGCACGCTTCACTTGTACCAAGAGATTCACTTTAGAAAACTGGCTCTTAACTGAACAAAAAGCTCGAGGCACCCAAGATTTTGCATGTCTTAAGATTCGTACGATGAAGACTGTGATTATGGAAGTTAAGAAGCCAGATACAATGCCAGCGATCACATCATATCTCCAAAACTTTGGTCTTCCTTTTCCATTGAACCACGACTGTAATAATTTAGAGAATCTGGAAGAAAAAAAACCAAATGGAAAGATGATCTATTAGGTGAATAACAATGCCTAGACAAGACTGAGAAACAAACGCCTAAATCACTGTGCTATGGATTATTCTGTCTTCATGATTCTCCTACAGTGTGTATGTAATTTTAGTGATGATGAAATGCATAAGATTGAATTTCCACACTAATATTAATGGAAAAAGCATAGGAACTTACAAGACAGCATATTGTTTAAAAAAGTCGGTGAAAGAAAGATCATTTGCTTGGCAACCGAAAAAGCCATCCTGATAAAGCTTTACTTTTGGAATCCCTAATGTGTACCAGCAATCGTAAGTCTCATTCACCTGGAGAAACAGAAAAAGTTGCAATCCGAAACACAATGAGATTCATAACAAGTAAAAGAACTAATATCCAGTCCACGAATCTACGTGTTTAACAGAACCTGCCTTGAAGTTATCTTTAGTGAGCAATGCAGCACCAAAGTTAGGTCTGCACTCTGGAGGAAGGGCTTCATTTGGTGCTTCTGAAAACGCTAGCCGTGTTTGACCCATTAAGTGATCTTTATATTCTACCTGTGAATGTGAATGTGAATGGCGTTAACTTATATAACCAAAAGACAGATATGGCTGAAATCTTAGAAAGCAAAGTAAACTATCTAATTCTAAACGCTATGGAGCTTCTTAGCTCTTCCACAGTGCTCAATAAAAATTCACAAGAAGGAAGCTATTCCAGTCAAAATCATATGGAACTAAGGAAGAAAGAAGTCACCTTGAAAACAGAAGCCCAATAGTAATCATACCGACATCTGAATTTATCTCTTTCAAAAGGGTAAAACACATGTTGTGCTTTGATGTTCAAAAGTCCAATGCCACACACTTTGGAAGACCTAAGATCAACAGCTACATCAAAAGTAAATAAAACCAACATCAGTTTCACTATCTTCTCATCCATAAAAGCATAAGACTCATCAAATGAAAACAAAAACCCAAAATTATCTAGTTAATAAACAGAATCAGTGTGATAACTTTCAATTTATTCAGAGATCATTGGTACTTTAAATTGCTTGCTATAAACAAAGAAGAACCCATTAAGAAGAAGAAACCTATCAATTTATTAAATCATTTGACTTTTAAGATGATAAAACCCCAAAAAAACTTACAGCTGGAAACAATTTTGCAGCGCGAAGCAAGAGAGGCAGAAGAAGAAGAAGAAGAAACCCACAATTCACCGAGGAAGATCACTAAGATCCCTAATAGAAACGACAAGAAGAAGAAGCTGATGATCGAGAAAACTATCACTGTACACAATCGCAAAGCTAAACAAGAGAAAACCCTCTTTTGCTTCTTCGTCACCGGCGCCGTTTGTCCGGAATCCATTTCACTTTACTCAGAACAAAGAAGTCCAAGAATCCATTTTTCACGGTGATCGAAGAATTGAACGACGGTCACCGGAAAATCAAATCTTACGGATTCCCGATTATCCTCTTTTTTTTTTTTAATTTGCCTCTCTTTTTTTTTTTTTTCCTTTGACTGTCGTTGTGACGATTTTTGTGTGTATGCAATTAAAACTAGAAATGAAAATATTTTTCTTTTTCAGACAGGATTGATCAATGCGAATGAGATCAGAGATCTGCTGAGTCAGCAGAACACTTGCCACGTGTTCCACATAACGTGGTCGTTTTTTTTTATTGCTATGTATGTTGGGCCTAAGCATAAATTAATGGGCCTAAGCATAAATTAATGGGCCTAAGCATAAATTAATGGGCCTAAGCATAAATTAATGGGCCTGTATCTGTGATCATAAACATTCCACGTCAGCAATCTAAACCATGTACGAAGAAGCTTGCAAGGGAATTTTGACTAGGGGCATCTCCTTAATTATACCAAAATCATGGCTTTTTAGTTTCCCTCTCAAAAGGAGCGTAAAGTTCTCACCTTTTCGTCTCTCTCAGCCTCTGATTTCTGTAGATTCAAGCAAATCGTCGCCGAATCGTTCCTTAATTTCGGATTCATTCATAAGATTCACTCTTTTCTGAGTTCTTCTTCTTTTTGTTGGGTGTGGGTCAATCGAATCTCTACTGCTGATTATCCAATCGAGTCTCTAAGAGTACGATGGAGGTAATTTTGACGGCGGGGACAATCGAGAAGATACATAATGGAGAAGTGAAGACCCATGAAGAAATGGTGCCGGTTCTGCAAGTGGCGGACTTGAGGTCGGTTATGACTCAGCAGAAAGATTCGACGAAGGAGAGGTTTAGGATGTATTTATCAGACGGGACCTACTTGCAACAGGGAATGCTCGCGATTACTCAGACAGGCCTTGTCAAAAATGGGATTCTTCAAGTCGGTTCCATTGTTCGACTCACTCATTTCACCTGTAGCAAGATCCAGGACAAATGGTAATTTTTTCCATTCCTTACGAATTGTTTGAATGTACAACCAGATGATGAAACTGATATTCCTTAGATGCTTACAAGATTCTAATTTCATAATTGGTGGACCTGTGTACTAGATAGCCAATGTAGACTACATTATCAAAAATCAAATTTTCCTTCAAAGTTTTGTTTTTTAATGCCAGGATTATTGTCATTGTGCAACTGGAAGTGATTACAACGAGTTCTGATATAATTGGACATCCTGTATTCAAAGGAAAGTCTAATAACCAGCGTGGACCAGATTCTGGTAATAATTCAAATACGACTGGTTGTGAGCAACAGGGTAGAAGTGAATTGACTGAGACAGGGAGAAGTCATGCAGCTATTTCACCTCAAGTTGGTCAACAAAGACAAGTGTTTGGTTCTGGTTCTGGTTCTAGTTTTCCTGGATTGACACCTTCCACTCGAGCATACAACAATCCATCTGCAGGTCATGGAGTCTCTAGGCAGGACCATGCTCCAACCACTTATCCTCGTCAGCCCCAGCCACCACCACCACCGATGTATTCAAACAGGGGACCGGTGGCAAGGAACGACGCTCCTCCTAGGATAATTCCGATTAATGCTCTTAGCCCGTATTCAGGTAGGTGGACCATCAAGGCCAGGGTCACGAGTAAAGGAGAACTTAGGCATTACAACAATCAGCGTGGGGATGGGAAAGTGTTCAGTTTTGATCTTCTTGATGCTGATAGTGGAGAAATACGGGTTACTTGTTTTAACGCTGTGGCTGATCAATTCTTTGACCAGATTGTTGTTGGTAATCTTTATCTGCTTTCAAGGGGAAGTTTGCGGCCTGCTCAGAAGAATTTTAATCATCTTCCTAATGACTACGAAATCATGCTGGATAATGCATCAACGATACAACAGTGCTACGAGGAGGATGCTGCCATTCCGCGACATCAGTTTCACTTCCGTTCCATAGGTGATATCGAAAGCATGGAAAGTAACAGCATCATTGATGTAATTGGCATTGTGTCATCTATCAGTCTTACTGGGTCAATAATGAGGAAAAACGGAATTGAGACACAGAAGAGAGCTCTTCAGTTGAAGGATATGTCAGGCCGAAGTGTTGAGGTAACCATGTGGGGTAGCTTCTGCAATGCAGAAGGACAGAGGCTGCAAAGTCTTTGTGATTCTGGTGGGTTTCCGGTTCTTGCCGTTAAGGCGGGCAGGATCAGTGAGTTTAACGGAAAGGCAGTGAGCACCATTGGATCAAGTCAACTGTTCGTCGAGCCAGATTTCGTTGAAGTTCAGAAACTGAAAGAATGGTTTGAAAGAGAAGGAAGGAGTGTCCCTTGTATCTCCATATCTAAGGAGTTTTCCGGTGGTGGCAGAGTAGATGTTCACAAAACAATTTCTCAAATTAAGGATGAGAAACTAGGGACCTCGGAAAAACCGGACTGGATTACAGTCAGTGCTACTATTATATTCATGAAGTTTGACAACTTCTGCTACACAGCTTGTCCTATCATGAACGGTGATCGTCCATGCAGCAAAAAGGTCACAGACAATGGAGATGGCACATGGCGGTGCGAAAAGTGTGATAAATGCGTGGATGAATGTGACTACAGGTATATCCTGCAGCTCCAATTACAGGACCATACAGGTCTTACCTGGGTCACAGCATTCCAGGAGGCTGGTGAAGAGATAATGGGCATGACTGCGAAAGATTTGTATTATGTGAAGTATGAACACATGGATGAGGAAAAATTCGAAGATATCATCCGTAAGGTTGCTTTTACCAAATACATCTTCAAGCTGAAGGTGAAAGAAGAAACATATAGCGACGAACAGCGTGTGAAAGCAACAGTTGTGAGAGTAGACAAGCTAAACTATTCATCAGATACTCGGACTATTCTAGATGCCATAGACAAACTCAGGACCGAGAATGCAAGTTCTCTCCCCATCAAGGCAGAAGGATCCCATTACAGCGCTGATGCAGTTAACACTGGTATCGAAAACTCAGGGACCAGAGATCCCTTATCTGTCGAAAGAAGGGAATTTGGTTTACCTGCAAACCAATCAGATGGCTCTAGGCCTTATGGTGGTGTTAGCTGCAATGTCTGTGGAAACAGTGGTCATGTTTCGGCAAACTGTCCAAACGCTGTGAGTGAGCCGCAAGGGCAGTACATGGGTGGCTCTTACATAGGCGCGTCAGGGAGTTATGGAGGAGGACAACCAAGGCAACATGTTGGAAGCTATTGAATTCACAATCACTCACCCTTTTTTTGTACACTCTTGATGTAAGGTACTAATGACAGGCTTTTCTGGAGCCTTTTTAAGTTATCTACGCATATCATGTTCTCTTTGGCTTTTTGCAAACTGCAAACTCGGTGGTGACACCTTAATTAAGTTTCTCAGTTAAGAATGGTGGTTTTTGGCCAATGTGTGCCTGTATATGTGTATGCTTCATTTTTTAGGTGTGATAAGTGTTCCAGATCCAGACAAATCACAAAATATTTAAGGTTTTTATAGAGAAATCTGATTACACGATGATATCAGGGAAAGCATACATTAAAAAGTCAGGTGAAGATATATATATGCTTGATGTCTGCTTATTGTAACCTTAACATTTGATATCGTTTTACTTCAACGTGTCTTATGAAATAAGAGACAAGAATATTGAGTTTGACGAAACCAGAAATGTCCAGCGTGCTGAGTTCATCGTCCGAGCTATCATGCTGATAAGCTTCAGCAATGCTATGTTCGTAAGAAGAAGAAGGAAACAGAGCAAGGAGTCAAAGAAAGAGCTGACGTGGTAGGAGTTATTTGACTCAAGCTGAGCTGTCAAAAGAGAAATACTCATTTTCATTTAACAAGTTTACGTTTGTTGCTTTTAAAGGTTGTTGTTCTCTTCATTTTAGAAAGCAGACTTTGTTTTCGAATTGAAAGTTGAGATTAGAGAGTCTTGAGTGAATGAATGTTGGAAATACAAAAACACGAGATTTGAGCAAGAGAGCGAGAGAGAAAGCTTTAGTCGACTTCCTCGATTTTGGGACTTGCACAAGGTGGAACGTCATCGTCCATTTGTACGAAAAGTACGAAAAGATGTCTCTTATCGCTTCATGCCGAATTCGAATGCCTCCTTCGGGCAATATTATGCTTTATCGAAAATCAAATCTTATATATTGGTGAATTTTGAAACGGAAAAATTGTCAAACAAAATCATAAATTTTCGTGTGGACAGTTTAAAACATTAAATTATGTTGATTTTTCAAAATTAGACACGTCATTAAATTGCTTAACGGAATGATTAGACAGGGTTAAAAAAATCTCGGTTAAGTGAATCAAGGTTTCTCTTCGGTTCGATTTTGTGTAGATTGAAGATTTGTACCGATTAAAAACCAAATTTCAAGTTGGTTTAGATTGATTTGGTTCAGTTTCAAATTGGTAGAGATTGAGTTGGTTTAACCCCGTCTAATCCTTCCGTTAAACAACTTAACGACATATCTAATTTGGATCAGTCAACAAAAAATTATGATATAAAGTAAAAGTGACCATGACTTGATGTTTTAAACTGTCCACCCTAAAATTTCATGTTTTAAATTTCCAAAATTTGAAAATTCTTGATTTTTTTATACCATTTTCCTATTTTGAAACTGACCGCTCGAATTTAGCGGAAATGTTAGAGAATCAAGTGGATTGGCCAAACTTTCAATTGAAGTTATATAAAAACAAATTATTGACTATTTTGATGGAAAACATGACCGTCTCAAACTATTTATAGGTTATATTCACTTTTTATTATTAAATGCATATTTTACATGATAAAAAGAAAATTTAAAATATTTATCCCTTAATTCATATATTTAGTTGAAATTTTCCTTTTTAAGTTTAGGTTCGAGTACTTTACTTGCACATACTAAAATACAGTCCTGATAAAAATCTCTTAAATTCATATGATGATCTTTGCGCGAGATACGACATTTTGGAGGATAACATTTTTTGTGGTTCTTGCGTATACGGTCACTTAATGAAAACATTGTTTGTGTATTAATACTTTATAAAAATTGAAAAAATAAGTAACACTTAGTATAGTGTACACACATTGACTTTCAAGTCGTAATTATGTACAATACTGCGGTAATCAACGGTGTACAATACACATACCAATAACAAACATATGCAAAATTATTATCTTTTTCAAAGAGAAAGTTTTACGTAATTTTTCAAAATTTGAAAAATGTTAGATCATAAATTATGTTTTGATTAAGTGACACTAGATGTAGATATCTCAATAAATAAATACACATGTTATGCTTCTGCTATTGAAATGAAATATCTTTATGCAGACAAAAACAAAACAAAAAAATGGAATGTATTGCTTCGCTTGCCATTATGATAGACGTCAAACATTAAAAAAAAGCAGGTGTAGTTAGTCCAAACGCAGAAATAAATAATTATTGAATAAATATGACTGATTTAGTGGCAACCTTTTTCATTTTTTTTCCATCCCTTTTTTCATTTTTTTCCATTCTTAAAAAAAAGACAATGGTGTAAAAAGACCTAATGTACACATGGGAAGATGATGCACCATTAACAGATTCCACATGGAGGGGAAGGTGAGTTTCCATTATTTTTCCTACTTAGACTTATTCAAAAGTATTTTGTGATTGCAGTTATAAGTAAAACTGTTAAAGTATCATCAAATTAGAGAAGATAGTACAAATTTTAGATAAAAACGGATCGGACATTTGCCAAAAATCAAGTTTCCTCTAGAACTTCACTTGAAATGAAATCTTATGATTTTTTTTTGTTTTTTTTAAACTTGAGATTAATTAACTCGATAATTGTTTGCATCTTTTTCGTAAATGAGCCGAGAGACTCTTACAAAACTTGAAAACATACCGCAAATACACTATATGCCACGAAAATTTGAATAGTTATAGTGTTTTCATCCATAATGGAACTCCACTTTTATAATTATAATCATATATCTCAAACCGAAAATCATATCAATGCCAACATTTTAGTAGTCGTTGTGTTACAAGATTTGGACTGGTAGTACAATACAAGTCAACTAAAGTTTTGGTAAAAGTTGACTTCCTACTTTGACCAAACGATTTTTTTCCAATATATACACTATTTACCAGACGTCGTTAAATTAAAATAAGTATATAATTTGTAGAACCTGGAATATACACACTATAGTCTTGGAGGAAGAAATGTACTTAAAACGCGTTTTAATTAGTCAACACTTAATAATAATTCAGTGGATCTATCCCAAGTGACAAACCCACCGACTAACTCGGCCTGATTCCAACGAATTAATTGCCAATCTATTCAAAATGTATTCGGTTGCTTCATATACAGTAGATTACAAATTCATTATTTTTTGTTTGGGTTGAAATATTTTAGTTTTATCCAATCATATTAAGTTTAACTCATATGTCAGCTGAATTATAAAGTAAACGAAATCAATAAAATAACAAAAATTAAAACTGAATAAACTTAAAACGCCAAAAACTATTATTTATTAGATGAATCAAATTTTGTATAAATTAGTTATAAATTTAAAACTTGAAAAATAATTTGTTAATTTTTTTTTATGTTTTTATCATTCCGTATTTAATATTGTAAATGGTATGTACTCGACGGAATCATGTTTTTATGTTAGCTACATACCATTCAAACACATTATCTGTTTAATGGCTGTGTACTAAGCTTTTAAAAGTGCAAAAAAAAACATTTTAAGCAGTTTGATTGGTCTGATTTAAATTTGTATGAATAGATTATTAAAATCCTGTAAAAACATAGTATGGGAATTACCAGAAAAGTGGGATTTCCATATATGCATGGGAATCAGTCGAGGAAAGTCGATAATATGCCGACGGTGAATCGTTTTGTCGGTGGTGGGATCCATTTAATAGTTTTTTAATATTCAACTAATTTAGAATCTAAAAAAAACGATTGGTTACTTTAGTAAAAGGAAAACAATTTAATTCTTTTCCAAACTAACCTAGAGAATTCCGGGAATTGCGATCTAAAAAACAATCGTTGCGATCTTTTTGTTTTTGTTTTTGTTTTTTTGGATTAGTATTTATTTTATAGGCAACTGAAGTTTGATACAAATGATTTGAGTTCCTCATAATTTTAGATATTAATCATATTTGCTTAGAAAGAATTAGGATTCCATCATAAATAACAAACAACATGTGACTATATATGTTCTATCAACATTCAATAATTAAATAAAAACAAACAGTGAAATGATGTGAAAAAATAATAGTCAGATTTAAAAAGAATGAAAATGAGAGACAGAGAGTGAATCAAAAAAAAAAAGGATGCCAAATTGCATTAAGAAGAAGCTATATATGTTAACGTTAGCTTCTCTGCAATCTCTCATCTCTTCTCTCTCCCATTTTATTTTCTTTCAATTAGACTTCAAATCGAAACAAGTCTCTCTCTCTCTCTCGGTCGCCGAAAAATCTTCTCCTCAGGAATTCGAGGAGACCATTCGACGCGGAAATTTCCGAAATCGCGCTCCGAATCCAGAAATAGATACTCGAATCTAGGGTAATTATATATACACGTTCCTCTCAATCTTTCGTACTTAATCCCAGTTTTTCTTCCACTGATTTTCCCATCTAGTTCGATTTTTTTTTGTTTTTCTGGGGGTAAAACCAGATCTGGATTTCTTAATTTTGTTCCGTCTTCTTCTTCTTTATTCATCGTTCGCTGAGTACAGAGCATTTCCGTAAGAACAAATCTATTCATTTTGTATTTTGTTTTTGAATGATGTGGATAATCTTCAGTCTGTTTGTTTTCGAATTTTGGATTGTGAAATTTCAGATTTCATTTCGTGAGTACTCTCAAATTCCAGATTCATTGTCAATTTTGTGTGGTTTTCGTCTTCTTTTATTGATTAAAAGACTTTCCGTCTCTGCCAAGTAAAGTATTATATTATTCCTCTTACCCTTTTATGCTTTTTAGCTGTCTGCAAGCTTTTTCTCTTGTTTTCAGACTTTAAATGCGAAAGTGAAACAGTTTTTAACTTTATCCTAATATAGAAATCATTCATGTGTATGCATTTATTATTCATCGAGCTTGATGGAAGTAGTGATAGAGAGAGAGCATGTTATGGCGGTCGAATTTTTGGGTCCATGTGAGAAACATTAAAGCAACAATCTCTTAATGTCGGCAATGTTGTTTGTTCCTTTAGATCTCCATTCTCGACGTCCTTTCTTTCCTCAATATCTCATTTGTCAAATAGTCACTGGCCCCCATCATTTGTTTATTCAAGGTTTTGCAATTCTTGTTTGTCTAGTCATGTCTGATGTTTGACCTTTTACGTTTTCGTTGCCGCTGGTTCTTGGTTCTGGCCGAAAACCTAGAAACTTCCATTTCGATTATCCTCATCTGAACAAACGTGTTGCACATTTGCAGGTGTGTTGATCTTTTAGAAACAGGATTCTATTTATATATGTAATTTATTCCAAAAACCATGAAGTATAAAGATGAGAAGTACGAGAAAGCTGAGAAAGGTTCAAAAAGGGTCTTGCCCAAGACAGTTTTACTGATTCTGCTATGTGGCCTCTCATTCTATCTTGGTGGGTTATATTGTGGGAAGAACAAAACCGAAATTAATGATGTTGCAAAAGCTGGCACTTCCTCAGATGCTGTTGACTCTCTTCAAGTCAAATCTGTTTCTTTCTCGGAATGTAGCAGTGACTACCAAGATTACACTCCCTGCACGGATCCAAGGGTACACTCAATTTTTCACATCTCCGGGTTTTCTTTTGTTGTGAGTGCTTGAATCTGAAAAACCTTTAGCCAATGTTTCGATTTCGCTTTGCTTGTTCAGAAATGGAAGAAGTATGGTACTCACAGGCTTACTTTCATGGAACGTCATTGTCCTCCTGTGTTTGATAGAAAGCAATGTCTGGTTCCTCCTCCTAACGGGTACAAATCGCCGATAAGATGGCCAAAGAGTAAAAACGAATGTTGGTACAGGTAAATGTTGTCCCTTTTCTCAACCCAATCTCTCGTCTCATTTGCTTCTATTGATCTCTCTTGTCCTCAGATCCTTGAAGTAATTTGCAATTTGATGTGATTTAATTTCAGGAATGTGCCATATGATTGGATCAACAAGCAGAAATCTAACCAGAATTGGCTAAGGAAAGAGGGTGAAAAGTTCATTTTTCCGGGTGGAGGTACAATGTTTCCTCATGGAGTTAGTGCTTATGTCGATTTGATGCAAGATTTGATCCCTGAGATGAAAGATGGGACTATACGAACTGCCATTGACACTGGTTGTGGGGTGAGTTTATATATTTATTGAATTTAACTTGGCATAAATTGGATTCGAAATTCCCTTCTTCAACTCCAAAGGTCTTGATCTGTTTTCAAGGTTGCGAGCTGGGGAGGCGATTTGTTGGACCGCGGTATCCTAACGGTGTCACTCGCCCCGAGAGATAATCACGAAGCTCAAGTCCAGTTTGCACTAGAACGCGGAATTCCTGCAATCCTAGGCATAATCTCGACTCAACGTCTCCCGTTCCCTTCAAATTCATTCGATATGGCTCATTGCTCAAGATGCCTTATTCCATGGACAGAATTCGGTAATTTAATTGTCTTAAATCTTTCTTGAGAATCGATTTTGTGTGTGTGTTTGTTTGTTTGAAACCACTGAAACAATATTCTTTGTCTCTTTCCTGCTCTCTCAGGTGGAGTCTATCTTCTGGAGATTCACCGTATCCTAAGACCTGGTGGCTTCTGGGTCTTATCTGGTCCACCAGTCAACTACGAGAACCGTTGGAAAGGTTGGGACACAACCATTGATGAGCAGAGATCAAATTACGAGAAGCTGCAGGATCTATTATCTTCAATGTGCTTCAAAATGTATGCCAAGAAAGACGATATAGCAGTGTGGCAGAAATCTCCAGACAATTTGTGCTACAACAAGTTGTCTAACGACCCTGACGCATACCCGCCAAAATGTGATGAAAGCCTCGAGCCAGACTCTGCTTGGTATACGCCGTTACGCCCTTGTGTTGTGGTTCCAAGCCCTAAGCTTAAGAAGACAGATTTGGAATCTACTCCCAAATGGCCAGAGAGATTGCACACGACTCCTGAAAGGATCTCAGATGTTCCTGGAGGAAACGGTGGCGTGTTTAAACACGACAATAGCAAATGGAAAACGAGGGCTAAGCATTACAAGAAGCTGTTACCCGCTATTGGCTCTGATAAGATTCGGAATGTGATGGATATGAACACTGCTTATGGAGGTCTTGCTGCTGCTCTGGTCGATGATCCTTTGTGGGTCATGAACGTTGTCTCTTCTTACGCTGCGAATACACTCCCCGTTGTGTTTGACCGTGGATTGATCGGAACATATCACGACTGGTAAAATTATCAAAACCTATTCTTTCTACATTTAATCACTTTGAATTCACATACATAATGTGCCCTGTTGTTTCATAGGTGTGAAGCTTTTTCGACATATCCAAGAACTTACGATCTTCTTCACGTTGATGGGCTGTTTACATCTGAAAACCAAAGGTAATGGACAGAACAGAGATCTCAAAACTTTTAATTCTCGAAAACTCATTGATAACCTGACAAGAAATGGTCTTTTCTTTCGGCAGGTGTGAGATGAAATATGTAATGCTGGAAATGGATCGGATATTGCGTCCTAACGGGTATGCGATTATACGCGAATCGAGCTATTTCGCGGATACCATTGCATCAGTTGCTAAAGGACTGAGATGGAGTTGCCGTAAGGAAAAAACAGAGTCTGAATCAGAGAATGAGAAGCTCTTAGTTTGCCAGAAGAAGCTGTGGTATTCATCTAACGCAACTTCAGAAACAAAATAAAAAAAAGAAAGAAAAAATAAGACGAATCTAAAGCTTAAAGCTTTTGTTTTGTCCGGAGGTTTCTTGAGAACAAAGTCACAAGAACAACAACAACCATAGGTTCTTTGTGTTGCTTCAAAGCCAAGAAAGCTGTTGAAAGCTGCCAATTCATTTTTATTATCCCAGCATATTTATCAACTTTCGATTTTTTTTATATATAGTATATGCTTGGTGAGAATTATATTATTATTTTTTTTTGTTTAAAGAGTAACTTTAATTTTTATGTTAAATGGTTAAGTTCGAGATTTCTCCAATGTTAGGTATATTGATTTGAGATCTCGTTGTATTGTTTTACACGTTAATATGTCCCATTAATACATTATAAAAGTTTTCTCTTCCTTAGTGTGTACTGCAATTTTCCAGCAATTATATACGGATGAAGAGCAAGCATACCATTTCGGTTAAGTATTTGATGTTTGGATTACTAATTTTTCGTGTTGTGTTTTTAACATTGTAGCCAAAAACTCAAAAGTAAACCTGGTGGTCAGGTGGAAGATTCGTAACTGAATATGACATAACAATTTTAAATCTGACTTGACGGAAAATATTTGATGCTTAATCATATTTAGAAACAAAAGAAAAATATAAAATTCGATATGAGAATTTTGTTAAAAAATAAAAGTAAACAATCTCCTTTAATTTTTACTAGGGGTAGGACATTTTAATCATATCTAACCAACCGAACCAAACCGAACTCAAACCAAAGTTAATACCTAACCATTTGGTTCTATTTCTTCTCAACCTGAATGGTTCGGTTCGATTTGCTTTTAAACCAAACTGAACTGATAAACCAATATGTTTATTATAATATTTAATTAATTATATTAACTATTATTAACTAATACTCGAACAGTTCGGTTCGCCTTGATGAATGATGACATCAAAGAAAAGATATTGTGATCGATGTTGGGTTTTATTTTATTTTTATTCGATACTTAAGTTTGGTTTTGATACGATTGATTTTTTAGCTTCTTTTTCATGGGTTTTAGGTGTTTGGTTTGAATTATTAAATTTACATTTTCATAAGTGATTTGTTTTTAAATCAAACTAAAACCAAACCAAACTAAAACCAAACCGAATATAAATCAAACCGAACATAAACCGAACTAAATTAATTTCGATTGAGTTCAGTTACATTTTAATTAAACCTAATTTAACTGAACCGAACCGAATCTAAACCGAAATTAAATAGAAATGTCCACCCCTAATTTTTACACCCAAAAATCGTATATTCGGGCATTATCCAACAATTTGAATTTATATAGAGGGAAACAACTTGGATTTCTTCTCGCTTTTTTATCCATAAACGACTTAAATTTCCCTCCAAATAAGTCCATTATTTGACTACAATTACTATTATTTTTTTCTCACATTAACCTGACTTTTCATCCATTCTCAAATAAAATATAATGCTTATCAACATTTTCAAAGATTACGGGATAACTTTGATTTGTTTGATAAAACAATTAACAAGCAAAACTTACGGTAATCTACTTTCAAGCATAACTATCTTGAAAAGTCAAGATATATATATATATATATATATATATATATATATATTTATATCAGTTACATCGTGGAAGGCAAGAATAAAAAGAAAAGACTAGAGAGGCGGCCACGTAAAGATACGGTAAAATCCTTATAATCGAACGGTCTATATAAATAGGTGACGTCAGGACGTGATAATCCCACGATTTATACGAAAGCACACCGTAAATTCGTAGACTGAATACAGCAGATCGTAGCAGTTTCCAACGCGACACGACCAACAATATCATCAATGGCGATCGAAGCAAAAGGAAAAAATATTCTCTTTCTAGCTGGGGAATATAAATTCTAGGTTTTTTTTTTGTTTGGTCATCACGAGAGAACCGCACACAGAAAGGGAAGGGAGAGAGATATTTGGTAGAGAGAGAGACGATTATATTTGTTGGACCAAATCGAAGAATTGAAGGTAAAGACGTAGAGAAGCTCTGGATTCCGTCTCTTCCCGTCGTCGGCGACGGTGGTTATGCCTGTTGGCTCTGAGGTATGATCGCCGATCTCCGTCTCTCCGTCTCGTGATTTTTTGTTAATGCGAATTTGGTTATCTCTTTGTTTTGCTCTTCTCTTGTGTTTTCGCGTTTGATTAGATTGGATCTGATTTCTTTTTTTTTTCTTAATTCTATTGGTATGCGTCTGTTTGGGATCTGCTCGAGTCTGATTTGACGTGTTTGGATTTTTTTTGGATCGAATTTTAGGGTTATGTAGATCCATTTCTGTGGACTTGTGGGATTGATATATCCTCGAATTGGATTTTGTTCTTTCAGCTTTTTAGATCTATGAGCTAAAGTGGGTTATTTGATTGTGTGATTTGTCTTCTCATCTGCATTTTAATTATTGCTGTTAGGGGGTTTTTGGGTTCTTGAATGATGATACCTTTTACTGGTATTCATGAGATAAACTGAGTCCGTGCCCAAAAGATTTTGGTGATGCTACGAGCTTAGACATTGCTAAATTTTCTCAGATGTTATGATTTTTGATCTCATCTGCATTTTAATTATTCCTGCTAGGTGTTTGGAGTTTCATGAACAATGATAACTTTTACTGGTATTGACGAGAGTCTAATGTAAGTTTAGTCCATTGTTAGCCTACCCTTTGATTATGATGTTCTGGGTAACTTTTTTTTTACTCCCGATTGATCTCTTGAACGCTTGCCCTGCTTTCAGATTGTTTCTTTTATTTTTTTTCTCTCATATTTCTTGAGTTTGTTTATCTTTAGATTGCTTATATATATATTTTTTGCTGTTTCATTGCTTACAGGTTCTATCAGGCTTCCTTTTAAGTGGATTTTTATCTTCTGAGTTATGGAGCAAGTTTTTGTCTGGCCAAGCTGCTACCATTATCGGCTTTTCTCATTCCAAGAAGCGCTCGATTGGCGGTTTCTTGTACGTTCAGATTTCCTTGTGGGCTCTTTTGTTAACTGCACTTAGTGGTCAAACCCTCTTCTATGATCTTTAGGGAAGGCGTGAGGCAAATTTCTGAGACAGGTATAGTTTCCAATTAGAGCTGTTGAAACTTTTGTTTTCTTCTATACGATGCTTCCCTTCTTAGATGGTTGCCGTTATTGGAACTTTCTTGCTTGCTATGCATTTCGTACAAGTTTAATTCCTTACAAATTTCCCAATTGGAGGTTTTAAGAGATTAAGATGTTTTTCCTTTTTCATGACTGAATGCAAAATAAGGAAATTTGAGAAATGGTAAAACTTCTAAACAATAGGAAAATTTTAAAAGGAAAAATGTAACGAAACGATGAAAACAGAAGTCCTGTATGATATCATTCAGACAACGACACTTGCAGACAAGTTTAGAGGACGTCAAACACAAAAATAAAGATATCTTTTGTACACATCTTCATATTTATCAAAGGTTACATAATTGCATGTCTGGAATTTTTGTTTTTTGGCAGGGCTGAAGTCTGCAAATTCTTCACTCGCATAGTCCTAGAGAAATCTCTTTATCTGCCCCCTGTGGACAAAGATTTGTTAGCCCCTCTTCCATATCTTGTTCTTATGGGCGCTGGTTGATGAAGGATATATCCGTTTCGTTTTCAAGTTTACATATGTCGTAGATGTGATGCCTTTTCCTTGAGTCTCTAGTCTGAACCCCTGAGTGAGATGTTGTGAGCTTAGGGTCCTTCCTGTTAGCCAACACATTCTTTCTTGTTGGTTCCTTTGCGTCTTTGAGTTCTCAGTATGTGTTTTCCTCTTCTCTTGCTGTCTTTCTTCTGCCTTAATGGTCAATCCATTGATGTTCAAAGTAAATAACGGTCAGTCTACCCAGCTGGAGAATCATTGATTTATAGCCTTGGTGTCCAGCCCTTGCTACAAACAACTGGAGGATTAATGCTATTTAAAGCTTTCGGAAGTTCTTTACATACATAAAATAAAGAGATCACTTTGCTTTACCGGAAAGACAATGGACAGGTAGCTCAGATTTCTCTTAAATTTTTTTGAATATCTTTGGCATTTCGCCTCTAGATTTATGGCTTATAGTTTTCTACTCAATGCCTTATGAATCTATAGGTACAAGTTAATTAAAGAGGTTGGTGATGGAACTTTTGGTAGTGTTTGGCGAGCTATCAATAAGCAGACGGGTGAAGTCGTAAGTTGCTTTCTTTTGAGAGCTATCTTATCTATGCCTGTATAATGTTCTGTGCTTGATTGTTTACTAACTGAAGTTTTCTATGACAGGTTGCAATTAAGAAAATGAAAAAGAAGTATTACTCGTGGGATGAATGTATCAATCTGAGAGAAGTGAAGGTAGTGAATGGCCTTCGTTGAGATGCTTTTTTTTTGTCTTCTTAACTATATGTTTAATTATTTCTCCTTTTTTCTCCTATTAGTCGCTCAGGAGAATGAATCATCCCAACATCGTGAAGCTGAAGGAAGTCATCCGGGAAAATGATATCCTATACTTTGTCTTTGAGTACATGGTATACTTCTTCCTGCCTGTAATTTGATTTTACCTGACACTTTGCTTCATTGCACTGAATCTGCGTATGTCATTCTTACTTGATCAGGAGTGCAATCTTTACCAGCTTATGAAGGATCGGCAAAAGCTCTTTTCTGAAGCTGATATCAGAAATTGGTGTTTTCAAGTCTTTCAAGGCCTTTCATACATGCATCAGCGTGGTTACTTCCACCGTGATCTTAAGCCAGGTAATTGATAACATTGAGGTGTCAATTGTTACAAAGCTTCAAACATCTGCTATGAAGATTGACTATTCTGATTTTATTCACTTTTTTTTTGTTTTTTGGGTCTAATAATCACTGTCTCTGTAACAATCATGGTTAAATAACAAATGGTCATTGAATATATATTTATATTGTGTTGGTTGTTGCAGAAAATCTATTGGTCTCTAAGGACATCATTAAGATTGCTGATTTTGGTCTGGCACGGGAGGTTAATTCAAGCCCACCTTTTACCGAGTATGTTTCTACACGCTGGTAAGATTTGCTACTCCTTTGTGTTGCAGTGAGACATTCAGATATCTAGATGTCGTACTTCAGTTACCCATTAAATGATTTCTTTTTTTCTTTTATGGTCCGTCTGTTGATTAATGCCACCCCAGTGTTTCCATAATGATCCATAAATCTTTGTTCTAATAGGTACAGGGCACCTGAAGTACTCCTACAGTCATATGTATACACATCAAAAGTTGGTTAGTAACCATACCGTAGCAATAAATAACATTTTATACATAGTGATGTATTCCTGTGCTTAACAATATGGCAATTTTTTTTTTGGTTCAGATATGTGGGCGATGGGAGCTATTATGGCTGAGCTGTTGTCTCTTCGCCCTCTTTTTCCCGGGGCTAGGTAAATTATCAGTGCTTAATCTTTGTTTACTGATTTGAAATGTTGCAAATTAAATGAGTGTTGTTGTTTCATCCTTGCAGCGAAGCAGATGAAATCTACAAAATATGCAGTGTCATAGGTAGCCCAACTGAGGAGTTCTGGTTGGAGGGACTTAATCTTGCTAATACCATAAACTATCAATTCCCAGAGGTACTTGTTCAAGCTTGAATAGTGTGTCTTGAGCCTCACTATTTTTTCTTTTGTGTAAGGGACTAATGGTTGTCATCTTGCAGCTTCCTGGTGTTCCTCTTTCAAGCTTGATGCCATCTGCTAGTGAAGATGCGATTAATCTTATTTCGGTAATTAACATTTTTTAAAAGGGGATACCCTATAAGTTATAACCTTAGACATGTTTCGTTAAATCTCAGTCACTAATCTCTTACCTTTTTTTCATGATCATATAGCGACTTTGCTCTTGGGATCCATGCAACAGGCCGACTGCTGCAGAGGCTCTGCAGCACCCGTTCTTTCAGGTACACCAGAGTAATTTGCTGGGACAATATGACTGCTATAGCTCCTCTCTTGATCTAACTTGTGTTTTCATGTGGCAGAGTTGCTTTTATGTCCCACCGTCTCTCCGCCCCAAGCCATCTGTTGCAAGAACTCCTCCTCCTTGTAAATTTTTTTAGTTTGTTGATTGCCAATACCGGGATATGAATTATTATATTTATTTTGAGATTGTTACAAACCAAATTTTATATATGTTTTGTTCTAGTCGGACCAAGGGGATCATTCGAGCACCAATCAGTGAAACGGCACCCGGTGTCTCTTGCCAATGCTAAGCCATTTAACAGCTATGTTACTCCAAAGTCAAATGCTGCTTTTGGCAGTGGCGTACAGCGGAAACTCGATATGGCTAATCAAGATGGGACGAGAAACACTAAACCCATAAGAAGTTCTGTCAAAGACTCCAAATACAGACCACCCGGAAGAAAGAGTCCTCGTAAGTAAAGCCTTTAAACCACCATTTTTTTCTTTTAACACGTACACCGGTTGTTTCTCTTTATTTGATAAAAACAAATCTATTCAATTGAAGATAACGCAGCAGGGTCGTCATTCAACAAGAACCGGGTCGCTCGCGGTGTATCTGAGACTGCTGATAAACTTGCGAACGTGAGCATCGGAGGAGCTGTGTCTCGAAGGCACTCTGTGTCTGTGATGCAGCAACAGCAGCTGAAGCCACCGCCGATGAAGGCAGGTTGTGTAGGAGAAACACGTGACATGTTCCTTAGACCAACACAACCCACCACCAATGCCTACTCTAGGAAAGTCGCCGGCTGACCCAAAAACCTCTCACTCAGCCTCTTCTTAGTAATATTTTATGAATAGCTTATAAACTATACTCTGGTTTGTCCCTGAGTCTTCATTTCAAGAACAAAAAGACTTAAACTCTCTCCTTTTCAGTTACGACGGTCTTGTGTCATGGTTCTGGTTTTGTTTTATTTTCTTATTACTTTCGGCTTGTTTATGTGTGACGATTAACTTTGTGGTTTTGCAATAAAGTTGGACTTGGGACTATTTTTGTGTTGTTCCTGTGTACTCTCAATTCATTTTGGTAGCTTTGCCGTAGAGTCGATAGAGAAAATCTTATAGAACTACTACTATTCATAATCTCTTTCACAGAAATTCCGCAAAAACACATTTTCAGGAAAATTTACATCGGATTTTGATTCTAGTCTTACGTCTGGACTAAAATAAATACTCAGAAGTCTTGAAGTATCTCCTTGTTGGGGATTCGAGACAAGACCAAAGAGCTTTTGCCTATCTCTTGTTTGAGGAATTCCAAAAGGACTGCCAAAAGACGGGCCAGTTCTTCTTAGCTTCGTTCCAGCCTAACAACGATCCTTCTCTCAAAGGATCCCAGCTCGAGGAGACGATCCCATAGCTCACACCAGCTAAAGCCGTACCGAAGAAGACGAACGAAACAATAAACGGAACCCATGTCGGGACATCGATTTTCAACCCCACTTTGAGGTAGTAAAAGATTGGGAAGAACAAGAGACCAATGAAGAGTGGTAGACCCACAGTGAATCCCATTCTGCTTATCATTCTGTTGGTCACTATCTCTGGAATCACACCTCTCTCACGATCATCCTCATCATCGTCATCCTCTTGGTCGTCGTCTTCTTGTTCATCACTTTGGTTTCCGGGTTTTGGCTTTTTGGCCTTGTTGGTTTTCTTTGGAGGAGGTCCAAAACCTCTCGGGCTATTCATCGTTGCTTGTAATGGCGCTAAACGTGATATCTCTAAGCAAGTAAGAGACTGACTATCACTCTCTTTCCGTCTTTCTACTAAACCACAGTGTTTGTAGCTTCCATCACGCTATGCAATTTGAAAAGAATAATCTTAAATCTTAAAATTGAAGGATGGATTTGACACTTAGAATCTCTGTATCGATCAATGATGACCAGATTGATCGATAGAAAGAGGAGAAGGAACGAGTTGACTCAGCATCGATAAAACTACACAAGAGACAGAGATTGATAGAGAGAGAAGTTTACCTTAGAAGAAGATCTGGGATACGCAGAGAGCTTGAAGGGACATGGTACAGAAGCCATTGACATTGAGTTAGACCAGACATGAACCAAGAAACGAAATCCTAACGTGATTTAGACAGAGAGAGAAGAATCGGATATTTTGTTGTGTTCTCTTCTCTGTTCTGTTTCGAGTGGGAGAAATGGATAAGGTTAATCATCTAATACCGGTTTAGTCCGGTATGTATCGGTTTTACCCGGTCCAATTATTTCTTTAATTTCAATTTTGAACAAGACGAAGGTTAACGAGTGGTTCTCCCTTTTACCGTCTTTCTCGTCGGAGGAGAGTGAAGTGATCAGAAGAGCGGGGGAAAAGACGTATAGATTTGAGGATGTAAGAGAATTTTCCGTTTGAATTCGATTAATGGCGAATCGTCGACGTTCTGTGATTCGAAGATTTTGTATTTTCCAGTTATGGCGAAGGTTTATCAGTCGTTCTGGGTAACGAAAATGCAGGTACGAATTAGGTATGGAACTTGAATCCTTTTGCTATTTTGATCTTAGAATTTCCTATTTTGAGTTGTGGATAGTGTTTACCGTACAATACCTAAGATGCTCTCTAGATGCCCATGAGAATCTACATCAGATTGCTTCAATGTTAGGTTTTGAATTCGATGAAGCTTATTTTAACAGTTGAAACATTATTAAACACACAAACAAGCTTAAGTTGTGGCTTTGTATCGCCATTCTTGATGTGAGCTAAGTTATTCAATCCCCTAGGCCAAAGTGAGCCATTAGTAGCCAAACGAAGTTGATTAGCTCCCCACCTTTGCTAAGTAGCTCCATACGCGCTGTACCATCACAATGGGATGCTGCGTGGAAGAGGAACTCCAACCACACTTTGCTAAGTGTCTTCCATTTGTCTTCTCCATAATCCTTCTCTAGTTCTTTGGCCAGTGAACTTGCCTCAAACAACACCGATTTGCTATGATTTCCTTTTACATCTCTCGGTTCGATGCTGGTATCCACCGAAAGAATTTTCTCACTGGCTAATTTCACATTCCTTGAGTTTCTGATACCCATCTTCTTGAAAAGTCTTTCAGCTTCGGCCAAGGTGTCTCTGAATCTTATTTTCCCTATGCCAGCTACCTCTGACATCAGCTGGGGCTGCATGATCAACAGATACATCATGTAGTCTGAGAGCATTTTGCTGATCACACGGTTTCTGTGGTACTCATCTTGATCGCAGTTCTCTTTGGTGGAAGATTCTTCTTGGTAACAGAGCTCGGTGGCAATGTGCCAAATCAAAAGACTATGGTCATAATCATCATCTGTTATGTAACGTAACAGCATTTCATTTTATTTATGACGTATGACATATTATTAACTGAAATGCTGCTGTGGATTTTCCAATCTTACATCTATAAACATGAATATTGGCAATCTTACCTTGGTTCTTGGCAATCAATGCGACTGCAAAATTCGCAGACAAATCTGCCAAGAGATATGAGGACCACAAGAGCAGGACCAGGAACTTGTTAGACTTCCGTTTCCTCAAGGGGGAAAAGAAAATGAGAATTGTCTGAAGCGAGAGACTGAGGATGATCATTCCTCTGATGTTCCAGCTATCCCAAACATCTTTGATTTGTTTGGGAATCACTTCCACCATTTTCCTCTGTCTGCTGCAAGGAAACGGCTCTGATTAGATCTGCTTCTAAAACCTCTTTTTTTTTTATTTGCGTGTTAACATGCTTCTAGATACCTTGTGTGCTTTGTGGTTTTTTTCTACAAGCAAAGCACTGGTCTTATTTCAAATATATAAAAAAAATGATAAAATCATAAAGCAACAGAGATGGCCCACTGCATCAACTGTGCCTGTTTGGTCTTCCTTTTTCTGGGAGCACCACAAAAAGCTCAGATTAATGGCACTATTTGAAGCAATGGAGCAAAAAAAACACAGAGTATCAGAGCCCTTGGGGTGCAACGAAAAACAGAGTATCCATCGCCAAATTACAAACTAGGAGCAAATGAAACACACAAGTTCATGTCTGGTTTAGGAAAATGATCCACACACACACAAATAACAGAGTAAATGATTAGGAAAATGATCCTGTTTTAGCTGCATTGGTGGGTATGTTCGTTTGCCAGCAGGCTGCTGGCCAGCGACCAAAAGTTGTTCGTTTATCAGACGCAGCCTCCTGCGGCCAAACCCAGCGTCTGGTCGCAGCGATCTGTGTTCGAAATTTCTGGACGCTGAAGAAATCTAGCGTTGCGTTGCGACTATAGTTGTAAAAGACAAAAATACCCTTTTTATTACTCTGAATTACAAAAATGCCATTTACCCTAAATGCACTAGACCATCACTCTGTCCTACAAACAGAAAAGCAGCGGGAAAAAAAATGACAAAAGATTGTTATGATCTTAGAAACTTCATAACAGTAATACAAACTAAAGGAACCGAAGAATAAAACCACACTGCAGAGTAGACTGAGAGGCATAAACTCACGCTGCTTTTGAGATTTTCATCTGAAGTATTCAGCTTTGGGCACTTGTCCTTTTTATAGGTCTCCAGATGAGGCAGCGTAGCACCAATAGTAGGTAGCATAGGCAACTCAAGAAGGCAAAGTGTGTGCAGATTCGGCAATTCGACTTCTTCTTCAAACACTTTCTCCAGCTTGGCACAAAACTTTATTTTCAGGACCTCTAGACACTTTCTCCAGCGTTTTAATGCTTGGGCAACAATCTAGGCTTATTTTCTTCAGATTCTTGAAGCTGCTACTGCAAATACTATCCATCAATCGAAGATTCGTTATGGACATAACCTCAAGGTTTCTCAGACGTTCCTCATCTACACCAGAGAAAAGTTTTTGTATGTCCTCGCACATCTCCAGCCAACAACCTTTCACTGATTTCAAATCATTCAAGATACGTGAGAGACTTGCGGTGCTATTCTCCACAAAAGCCACAAACTCAGCTTTAGCCAAGGCTTCCTTGTCTTTATCTATGTCATGTGATCCTTGGACCTCTAGAACTTCCTGTGGTCCAAGGCATCAGATTTAAAAGCAAAAACTATATAATGAAGGCATCAGATTCTGATACTCTGCGTGAGAAGGGCATCATACCGATTTTCCTGATTGCTTTATCCAATTTTTTTGTGTTCATTTTATTTTCAACTAAATAGTCAATAATTTTACAGTTTTATTCTTACTTGTATATCTCAAATTTCTATATTTTGTTAACATATATATAAAAAAGCTTCTAATCTCTCTATGTTGGAATTTTTGGTAGGGAAACGAAGAACTCTAAATTGAAGCAGAGAAAGAAAATTAAACTAGAAGGTAAGAATTGATGAAAGCTCTGATTATTCCCCATTAATCGCTAGCTCTGAGAGAGCTTACATACTTATAGCTAAAACATTAACATAACTGTTTAAAGTATATGTGGTTTCTCTAATTGAATCAAAGTGTTTGGTGAGATTCCAACACCCTCTCATTACACGTGTTCTGATTGTGGTCCGGTTCTTCATACCGAGTGTGTCCTTGGAAGTTTCAGAAACATGAGACCAGGGTTTAGTTTCATCACACAGCATGGACACAAGTATGAGGTGATTCTCAATGACCGGACATCACTACTACGCTGCACCCAGTGTCACAGTGATTGCCACGAGCCAGTGCTCTTGATGTCTACCACTACTACTACTACTAATGTTACTATTTACTTATGTTCTTCTACTTGTTTCGATACTTACGTTTCGGTATAAGTGTCCCTCTGAATTAATTTCTCTGTTTTGTTGTTGTTTACAAACTCCTTTACTATCTAATAAACACAAATTTCATCTTTGAATGGTTACATATGTTTCTTATTTTGTTTTAGTTATAAAAAACTTTAAATCACAACTCTTTTGAAAAGAAAAATACGATTTCTTAAGATCATAAGTTTGAGATACCTCAACATGGAACACATGGTGGTGGCGGGCCACAACGTCTGAGTTTTCACTAGTACGAATAGAATAAAATAAAATAAAGACTCAAAAAGAAAAATGTCAAAAATCTTTCTTCAGGCTGCAGGTTTCTTGATAAACAAAATCACTGGGAATCTTAGAGCCAACATGATGGTTCACCGCTTATGGTGCGAGATGGCTTGTTTCTAACCAAACTGCATCAAGGCAGTGAAAGATGGTGGAAACAATACCCAAGGCAGTGAGAGATGTTTGGGACAAATGGAACATCCGTGGCCTTGTAATATTCAGTCTTGTCCTTCAGGCAACCCTTGTTCTTCTCTCACCAAATCGAAAACGAACACCGAGGAGACTTTTCCGGCTTCTTCTCTGGTCGGCTTACCTTTTAGCCAACTGGGCAGCTGACTATGCCGTGGGACAGATCTCAGATAGCTCAGGAGACGCCCCTGAACCCAACGAGCCCCCCAAGACCAACAACCTCTTAGCTTTCTGGGCAACATTTCTTCTCTTGCATCTTGGTGGTCCTGACACCATCACCGCTCTTGCTCTAGAGGATAATGAGTTCTAGCTCAGGAGTTTGTTTGGTCTTGTGTGCCAATTCGTTGCTACTCTCTACGTGTTCTTGTTGTCAATACCCAACATTCTCTTCGTACCAACATCCCTAATGCTTGTGGCTGGAGTCATCAAGTATGTTGAGAGGTTAAGAGCGATGCGTGGAGCTAGTCTCAAAAGGTTCAAGGATTCGATGCTTGGGGAGCCCGAACCTGGAATCGACTACGCGAGGTTCATGGAAGAATACAATATTAGAAAGATTTCGAAAGAGCGTACCCAGTTAGTCAGGGTGGAGGCCGAGCCTAAGAATGAGCAAGGAGTTAAGCTGTTAAGGTATCAGTAAGCTCAAAGAAAGAATGTCTGACACATCTCGAGGTTGTTCAACATGCTTATAAGTACTTCAACATCTACAAAGGTCTTGTAGTAGATTTCATCTATAGCTCTCAGCAGTGGATAGAGAGCAAGCAATTTTTTCAATCCTTGTCGGCGGAAGATGCTTTGAGGATTCTAGAGGTAGAGCTCAGCTTCATCTATGGAACGTTATTCACCAAAGTTGACATCCTCCACACCTGGATCGGAGCTGGTTTCCGCTGTATAGCCTTGGGTTGCCTATTCGCATCCCTCTACATCTTCAGAACATCGAGGAAAGATGGATATGATGGTTTTGATGTTGGCCTTACTTATGCTTTGATCTTTGGTGGAATCGCACTCGATTTCATTTCCATCCTCATATTCTGTGTATCCGACTGGACATTTGCAAGATTGAGGAAGCCCAAGGAGGAGCTGGATAAGAAAGATACCAGGTTTGACAGATTTCTCAATTGGCTCCTCGGTTTCAGGGAACTGAAGTGGAAGAAGTGCAAGTGTCACGAGCAAGAACAACTCTGTCACACGGTGCTTGATAGACTCTTTATATTTCGGAGATGGTCTGAGCAAATATATTCATACAACCTGATTGGCTCCTCCCTGAGGATAAAACCAAAGAGAATCCACCCCACCAGGGGTTACATATCACACGCCATCATTAGAAGCTTGTACATAGATCTTGCCACTGATATCATCATCCGAGGAACAGTGTCAGTTTCCAAAGCCTTGAATCGCATCCGCAAGAAGATAGACCTATACATAATTTCTCTGTTCATCAAACATAGGGTGAAATATTATGTTCTTTACCCTGTCAAGCTCTTTCTTAGATTCTGGTTTGGAATTCCTTTGATAAACTATCTCTTGGAGTTCTTCGGCATCCAAGATCAGCTAAATGAGATGGTATTTACATCTCGTGAACACCTCACAAGAGAGCTTTGGGAATTCATATTTGAGGAGGTGAAGCGTAGATCCGTCTTTGTTGTTGGAATGGGAAGTGGCAGCCATATATATTCGGCTAGAGGTGACTGGATTCTGCGCGATATGGAAATCGAGATTAACAACAAGAAACTGCTTCCGTATGTAACAGAGGTGGATTACGATCAGAGCATTCTGGTGTGGCACATTGCCACTGAGCTATTACAACAAACAACACGGAGCTATTACAACGTCAGATGCAAAGAGTTGAGCAAAACTCTTTCAGAGTACATGATGTACCTCCTAATCGTGCAGCCCTCTCTTATGTCAACAGTTGCAGGAATTGATAAGTTAAGATTCAGAGATGCAATAGCAGAAGCCAAAAGCCTTCAAGAGGCTAAAAAGCTGTTTCAGAGGACGCATGTTGCGGATTCAAGAGATGCAAAGGATGCCTGTGGAGAAATTTTGATTTACTCAGTCGAGCAAAGGAATGAGAACATCAGAGGGTATAGAAGCAAGTCTGTGCTGTTCCAAGCGAGCATGCTAGCGAAAGAGCTGAGACAAGACGAGAATAAGATGTGGGAGGTAGTGAGCAAAGTGTGGGTGGAGATGCTTTGCTATGCAGCAACTCACTGTGACTCTAAACAACATGCAGCTCAACTCAACAAAGACGGCGAGCTGATCAACTTTGTTTGGCTTTTGATGGCTCACTTTGGACTCGGAGAGCAGTTCCGGACCACCAAGGAAGATTCTAGAGCCAGACTCATTCTGGACTCTTCCCATGTGTAACCAGGAGATTCTCTTTAACATCATCTTTGGCTATAACTCTTCTCTCTTCTTGTAAACCCTAATTTGCTCCATGAAACCCTAATCTTCTCTTCCTGTATGCAACCCACATAGATATCTTCTCTTTCACATGACAAAGTCGCCGGAGATTTCAATTTCACAGACGGTTTAATCGATTATATAGAGCTTCTGCCGTAGTTTGGTTTGGTAAACCGGATCGAATTGTACCGGTTATGTCTGGCCGGTCCGGTTATTATTATTATTATTTTTTAATCCACTCGTATTGCGTTCGTCGGAGAAAAACTGAACGAAGAGCGTCGGCATTTGCGGATCGAATTAAGGTGAAACAAAGACGATAAAATTCGAAATAGTAATCCATTAATGGTAAATCTTAGATGTTTCTGTGTCTTAGATTTTATCCCAGTTGTTCCGAATGTTTTCATCAATTGTCTGGTTTGCGACCAAGTAAACTGGAATTGGTTTATTGATTAGTACTTGTTCGAGAGAATCTGTGGGGGAAAAAAAAGAGAGCTTTTATGTTTTGCTGGTGATAGTGTTGAGAATATCTATTGGTTTAGTTTAATCGATTTCAATGTGCATTTGATTTAGTTTGGTGGGTATTGAAGATCATTTCAATGGGTCAATGTTCATTATATCTTGTGTTTCAAAATTTCAGGTCTTGATGATCATTAAAGGTATATTTAGGAGATATGAGAAATGGAATCCTGTTCATCCTACTTATGGAGCATTTTGGGGAATGGGGATCGGGATTGGTTGTGGCGTCGGATGGGGACCTGGTTTTGGCCCTGAGGTCATTGGTTATGTCGGTGCAGGCTGCGGCGTGGGTTTCAGTGTTGGTATAACACTTGCTGGTCTCGGCATTGGTCTCCCGACTAATCTTCTTCTTGCAGCTCCTTATAACAGTATATACTCCCTATCCCTCTCTCTCTCTATCTATCTCACTCACATTTCTTCATATATATGTGTTCTCAATACCATGTAAATTCTTGTTTCTGAACTTTCTTGATTCGGGTTTTCCGCAACTTCAATGCCTTTCGTCTGCTGAGCTTCTTTTTGATATTTCATCTTCAGCTGTGGAAGCAACTAGAAAGGGTGCTTTTAATTTGTTTGGTAAAAATCTTTCAATTGATGGTTGGAGCGATGTTATGCCTCAATTTGCTGGGTTGCAGAGACAAGTCAGTGAGATGTGCTCTGGTTTTAACAAGAAGCCTCTCTCAAATAATGCCATTGACATCAAAAGTTTGCCTTTGTTCATTTCACATGAATGTGGAAGATTTGGGAGTCATCTTCTCCTTGAGCGTAAAGGTACATTCCATTAATCTGGTTCGCTGTCTTAATATTCTTCTCTATCTGTTTTCTTGTCATTGATAAGACATATTTTCTTAGTATTTCATCTTGCTAATACATTAGAAGCTAAAGTCATGGCTTCTATCCTGAGAATTTGCTTGCCTCTATAAGTAACTTGCATTCCAACACTCTTCAGTCTCGTGCCAATGTAAACGCTTCTGTAGATAGGAGATGTTACTGTTATTCAATGTATAAAAACGATCACTATATTCTTTAGAACAAAACAGTATGATATATCAAACTTTCTTTTCAGGTTTAGAGGTCAAGAATCGTGGAGACTCATCCACCACGATGTAATGCCATCCACCAAGAGGATCTCAAGCATCTGAGACACTCTTTTCGAGATTTTGACTGGATAGTTACTTTTCGTCGGAATATGTGACTACGAAATACTCGGCACAAATCAGAACCTGTTTCCTGTCTTGTTTGGAGAAACACTATGAAACAAATCTGCAGCACTTGTGTGTGAGTCGATGTTACAGTTACAGAGATACATCCACGAGGTTTGGGATTTGACAGTAGCATTCATAGACGGTTCAGGTTAGTGAACGTGTTTCACGAAAAAAAAGTACAAAAAAGGGCCAGAAGTGTTGTTAATGTTACACCTTGTTTATGCTTTGCCCTTAATCAAATAATACCTTTTTCTCTTTTTGTTTTTTCTCTTCTTTTTCCTTGTTTGTTTTTATAAATCCATTTGCTTTATTCCTTACTTCTGGGGATAAAGAATTTGCAGAGAAAGATAATTCGACTGGATTTATACAGTTTTACGTGTGTATATATATATCTGTGTCACCCCAAAGTGAAAGCTGCAGACTTTGAAACCCATAAATTCCTTCCTTAGTTTTTTTCTTCTCGGAAACAGAAGAAGAGCTTATGGATCAAGCTAAGAAGTCTAGGTCTGAAATCGATACAATCAAGTCTAACTTTAATGAAGGCTATGCTAAATGGTTGTCTGAAAAACAGAGTGAATCTTCCTCTAAGCATGGAAACATGTCCACAAATGGCGATTCATCAGCAACACGGAACAGCAGCAGTGAAGAAGGGCGGCCTAAGGTGAACCGCGTCGAGCCAAAATCCGAGCTTCCGGTCATTCGCGGTTTTGAAAACGAGACCTTGTTCTTGAAGAACTTCTTGCTGAAGCGAAAGGAATCCAAAGAGTTCAAGACTCTAGCGATTGTGGGGAAATACGGAGTTGGGAAAACGACATTGTGTCAATCTGTGTTCAAGGACGAAGATGTGAAACGAGCTTATCTCCCGAGGGTATGGGTGTCTATGTACAGCAAAGAAGCAAAAGAAGATGAAGATCCAAAGATAGATGTGGTGAAGAGAATCTTGAGATCACTTGGAGTTGAAGATGAGATGTTTAAACACATCAAAACAGACGCAGAAGAAGAGAAGAAATGCAAAGATGAAGGTGGGGAAAAAGCGAAAGAGACGGTTGAAGAGAATGAGCTCTCTCGATTATTGGATGCTCTTAACTCGAATCTGATTGGGAAGAAGTATCTGATCGTGTTGGACGATGTTGGGAAAGATAACGAGTGGAATCAGAGGCTCGATGGTGGGACGCATCTTTCTTGTGGGTTTCCTAAAAGGTTTGGTGGGAGAGTGATTGTGACAAGCAGAGACGAGGAATTGGCGAAGGAGATAGTGGGAGAAGAAGAGAACCTGCAGCGTTTGTTTCCGAGATCCGATGCAGAGAGCGTGTGGGAGATTTACAGTGATGCACTTGAAGCATCAATGAAAGTGAATCCGATGTATCCAGGGAGATTCAAACAAGAGCTTATGGATAAGTCTTGTGGTGTTCCTCTGGCTGCTCAAATGCTGGCGAAGATTGAGCCTCAGAAAATGGATGAAACTCGAGGAGACATGGAGAAATAGAAAAGCTTGTAACTTGTAAAGCAATTTAATCTATGTATTTTATTCACTCTCTATTCTACGGAAACATTTGAAGATTACTATTTTAGAAATTAATTACATAAACTGTTGTAACTTATGAGGGTGTAACCTCTCTTATTTGAAAATTAATAAAGAGTCAAAATACAAATTTTCTGAAATTCTAAGATACTATATTTTGTCACATATATACGGTTCTCTAGCAATCATATGTGTCTTTTTTTTTATTATAACAAATTGCTACATCTCATGAAAATATAAGAACAGATGTTTTTCTTTTCTTTTTCTAATCAGTGGACTAGAATAAATAGTAATAATGATCTTAACAGTCATATAGTATTTGCATCTTTCAGTCACTAAACTTGGATTTGGAATAGAATTATATATAGAAAGAATAATGGTTTTTAAAAGTATACTTTCACTTTTGAAGGAAGTAATGAATCAATGTGATAGAATATTAATTTCCTTTGAGCTAAAGACAAGTTGTAGATTCTCCCCAATAGTTTTAAGTTAAACATCTATACCCTTACTTTTCATAAATGTGTATCACACAATCACCAAACACAAAGTAGGGAAATAAATGTTTTGCTTTGTAATGAGAAAAGAAATGCTTAATTTGCTTGTGTAGTAAACAATTCCAAAAGCTTTTTTTTTTTTTGGTAACTCAGGTAATCCTATGCCTATGGAATGGCCCAAACTACTTCATGGAGGAAGGGCAATCCACGGATAGGCTACCTCCCGGGTTTTTAAATAGGCCGTAAGCAATGGGTCCATATCCGTATGGGTATCCAGGAGAAATGTGATTTAATTTCGCGCAGTAGATGAATTGAACCGGAAGTGTGGTGGCACCCCGATCCCGTCCCCAACCACCCGACCACAAGGCCCAGACCAAAAACCCTTTTGTTACGTGCACACTCCGAATAAAGATAATTTTGTTACTCTAGAATAGTAAGGTTGGGTTTTTAGGAAGAATATAATATTTATACTTGGCGTTTTCGTTTCGAACAGAATATAATCTACACTAAAAAGAAAAATTGTTGGTTTATAAAAATCCAGATAGCTTGACATGCAAGTCATTGGAGATGGAGTTGTATAAATACGTGAATCAATCAACGAAGGATAACAAAACAAAGAAAGAAAACTAGAAATAAAAAATAACTAGCAGTGGAGAAAACCAATCTGATCAGAACAACTTATAAGGTTCTTCTTATATTTCTCTGTTTTAGTTTTAATTTAATTTAAGTTTTCTGGAATGCAATTTTCTTTTTTAGTTTTTGAAAATATACCTTTTCTATTGTTATTTGATATTTGTCATACTGTGTGGGTCATATATTTGTGTACATGTATGTTAATTAGGGGTGGGCATTTCGGTTTAATTTCGGGTTCGGTTCGGGTTCGGTTCGGTTCGGTTAATTCGGGTTGAATAAAACTCTAACCAAACTCAACCGAAATAAGTTTGGTTCGGTTTGTGTTCGGTTTGGGTTTAGTTCGGTTTGGTTTAGTTCGGTTCGGTTGTACTTTGGTTTGGTTTTAGTTCGGTTTAAAAAAAATCAACTTATAAAAACAAGAATCTTAACGAAACGTAAACAAAACGAAGTCATAAAAAAAACCATTCCCTAAAATCTTAAAACCAAACTGAAAGTATTCCATTTAATCAAAATTAAAAAAAAAATTAAAAGATTTATGGTTTTGTCTTTTCATGCCACTAAAATGAATATACAACAAGTCAATAACTTAAATATAAGCTAATTATACAAGTTAATGTTTATTCATCTCTTATATGACTCATTATAGGCTTATATCATTAATATAAAACTATCACCATATGTGATATTATTTTTTTATATTATTAATTAACTAATTAACAAAAACACATTGGTTTATCGGTTCGGTTCGGTTTTAAACCGAACCAAACCGAAGCGTTCGGGTTGAGAAAAACTTCAACCAAATGGTTGGGTATTAACTATGGTTTGGTTTGGATCGGTTTGAGTTCGGTTTGGTTCGGTTGGTTCGGTTCGGTTCGGTTAAAATGCCCACCTCTAATGTTAATAATGATCCAGATTAAATTGATCAAGCTGAAAAAAATATTATAAAATACATTAGTTTCAAAGTAATTAAGGGTTACTATAATACAATGTTCTCTATGCTTTTTTGGAGCAGCTTAGTTTCTTTCTCCAAAAGAAAACTCTAACCTAGGGTTTTAACATCCTCTTCTCCTCTATTTTTTGTTTTTTTTTTTCTAGAAATGAACAACCAAGAGAAAAATGATCAGATCACCAGAAAAGAGATTGTCGAGAAGATAACGGAATCACTGGGACACGCTTCAAGAGTTGTCATCGTTGGTGAAGCTGGGATAGGGAAGACATGGCTTGCAAAAAAAGTCAGCGAAAAGCCAGAGATCTCTTCATGTTACACTGTCCTCTGGTTACATATGAACAAAAAGATTGGAGACGAGAAGTCGCTTTACGAGAATCTCGCTGCTCAGTTATCGTTGTTTTTCGAGTACGAAGAAGGCGAAAATAAAAATGAGCTTGATGAACCATTCGAGAAGTTGAAGGAGAAGATAACAAATAAGATCATCAACACGAAGAAGAATAATCTTCTGTTGATTTTGGATGATGAAGGAAGTACGACAACTACTGAAAACCATGTAATGGAAGACCTAAAGCTCAAAGAGTTTCTTGAGAAACACTCAACTCTAAAGACTCTAGTCACAAGAAGATGTGAGAAAGAGGAGAAAGAGCCAGCGACGACGATCAAAGTCGGTCCGCTTACAGAAAACGAGTCACGAGAGTTACTTTGTAAATCTCAGGAGTTACTTGAGTCACTTACCGTTGAAGACTGGCCGGTTTTGCTGGAGAGCCTTCGCGACAACGGAGAGATCAAAGATTCTACTTTGATGTCTTGCATTGTGAGCAAGAGCCAGGGCTTACCGGCTGCAATTGTTGTCTTAACCAAGTCTTTAGATAGCATCAAGTCGCTGTCTGCAAAACAGAAGAAAATCTTCAAAGAACTGATTTTATCCTCCAAGTCACAAGACGAAGCAGCTGCTTCCAAGAACGCTATAGATCGCAACCGTTACAATCCCGTCTTGCGTTTAAGCTACGAGCTATTGAAGCCTGAAGAGATGGTCAAAAGTCCGGTCATTGCTTGCTTTTGGCATGTCCTGGACTTCTACAAGTACTGTGGATGCGCTTACTACCGCGACTTAATCGTGCACTGGATGCTTGAAGGGTATTTTGATCCGGTTAAGTCGGTTGAAAAAGCTTACAAGGAAGGACATTCCATTTTAATGGAGTTTATGAACAGAGGGATCTTGAAGATACAAGAAGACAACATGGTGGTTCCAGAGATGTCTATGAGCAATCTGTTAGATCTTCAAGATTGTGGATTCTTTGGCAGATCTTGTCTTGGATTCAGCAGAGTTTACGGTGGAGACAGGAAAAAAGGCCTTGGGAGAATCATCTTAATTGACGATATGATCCAGACAATTCAATCTAAGAAGAAGAAGAACATCACGACAATTATCGTTAGCGGAAACCGTTTACGCAGAGAGGTTCCTAAGAAGTTCTTTGAAAAACAAGAGATGCAAGATCTTGAAGTTGTTGTCCTCTTTGATCCAACGTTTGAAGATCTTGTTTCTTCTTTATCTAAGCTGAAGAAACTTCGAGTACTCGTGATCAGAGACTGCGATCTAATCAAAGACATCAATAAGCTCAAGGGCCTTAAAGACCTACATGTTCTTGAAGTCTCTGGTGCAAGTTCTCTAGCTAAAATTGATGATGATTTTTTCCAGAACATGAAACATCTTCAAAGTCTTAACCTTTCGGAGCTTCCAATCAAATCTTCACCTTCCACAATTGAAAATCTAAGCATGCTCCGTTGCTTCATCCTAAGAGACTGCCCTAAGCTACAAGATCTGCCTAATTTCAATGTGAATACAAAAGAACTAGAAGTCATCGACATTCGCGGAGCTCGGGATCTCAAATCTTACTTCGATAGAGTTAAAGATTGGAAAGAATATAGAGGCAAGAACAAGAACTTCGCTCATCTTCAGAGTCTCGAACACTTAGACTTCTCAGGGACTCAAATCATTCGCCTTCCAATATTTCATAGCAAAGATTTCATCACTATGCCATCCTTGACCCGGCTCTTGATACGAAACTGTACAGAGCTTAAGAGGTTGCCACAGCTTAAGCCCTTGACCAATCTCCATATTCTTGATGTCGCTGGTGCTATAAAATTAGTAGAGATGCTTGAAGTGTGTTTAGAGGAGAAGAAAGAGCTTAGAATCCTTAATATTTCAGAGACACCTCTTCCCGAACTAGCGGACACGATCGCTGATGTTGTCAATCTCAATCAGCTTCTGATAAGGAAATGCTCCATGATGAAAGAGCTTCCGAGCATCGAGAAGCTAACACACCTTGAGGTTTTTGATGTTTCCGGTTGCAATCAGTTGGAGAAGATCGATGGATCCTTTGAGAAGATGTCTTACCTCCACAAAGTGAATCTTTCGGGAACGAATCTCGGTGAGTTACCTAAGAAAATCTCAGAGCTATCTAACTTGAAAGAGCTCATCATAAGAAACTGTTCCAAGCTAGTGGCTCTTCCAAATCTTGAGAAGCTAATACACCTTGAGATCTTCGATGTTTCGGGCTGCACTGAGTTGGAGAAAATCGAGGGATCATTCGAGAATATGTCTCACCTTCGCGAGGTGGATCTCTCTGGGACTAAACTCAAAACGTTTCCAGAGTTGCCAAAAGAAAGCATCCTCCCTTCTTCGAAACGCATTGTTCTCGCGGATTCGAGGTGTTTAGAGCTAAACGAGTGGAGCCAAATAAAAGAGTGTTTGGCAAAGAATTCAGAGGGCTCCAGCTTCTCTAATCTAGCGGAGAAAACCCGCGAAAAAACCGAGAAGCTTGTTCATCATGGCGATAGATACAGAGTACTTGATCTTGGAGTTCCTTCGAAAATCGATATCGTTGATACCAAAAGATCAATGGATCTTGGAAAAGAGTATATATCCAAAGCAGAGTATGTCTCTGTTTCAGAGAATGAATCCGAAAGCGTATCTTTGATCTTCGACGAGTTTGAGATGAGATCGGTAAAGGGTTGTTGGGTAGAGAGGTGCACGAAGATGGAAAATCTCTTCGCATCAGGTGAGAAACAAGACAAGGAGATATCATCATCATCATCATCATCATTGGAGACTCTTTGGATCTCAAATCTTCCATTGCTAAAAAAAGTAGACAGTGGCAATGGAGTATTCGTCTTCAAGAACCTTAAGAAGCTAAGCATAGATTGTTGTCCAAGCATCAAATCGCTCTTCCCGGGAGCTTCTCAACTTCCTGATAACCTTGAGATTCTCCGCGTGACGTTTTGTGATCATCTGGAGAGATTGTTTGAAGTAGAAGTAGGAGAGTTACCGAAACTTCGCAAGCTCTACCTTCTTGATTTGCCTGTTTTGTCCTCGGATGGAGTTAAATTTCCGAATCTGGAGGAATACACAAACGAGAAATGTCCGAATTTCGTAGCAACACTTGAGGAACTGAAGCTAGGAACAAGGAAAACAGAAGAAGTTCCAAATGATCAGCCTCTCAAGTAAGTAAACCAAGAAGTACAACAAAAAGAAAAAAATCGAAATCTTTTTTGTTTCACACTCAAGACTGTTATCTGTGCAGGAATATTGGGCCTGAAATTCAAACTACTACTCAGCCCACAAAAACTACAGGCCCAATTCAGCGACAACAGAGCTCCCCTGTGTGAATCTCTCTCTCTCTCCGATCGAAATTTCCCAATGATTATAAAGTTGAAAACTAATGATTTCTCACTATAAAAGTCTAAATAATCTTCAAAGTCTTGAACTTTGTTAGAGCATGTAATAATACAAAACGCTAGAAAATGTTCACCTTTGTTGTTGTGTTATGTAAAATCTATAAAAATAAAATAAAAAGAAGAATAAATGAATGTTATTTATGTTATTGTTCTCCCTCATGTTTTGGTCTGCCATCGTAAAATTTACGCACAGAGAGAGAGAGAGACGAGAACATTGCCATATAAAAAGAGTCGCCTTTTACAAACTCTTTTTCTAAATTTTTTGTCAAAGCGATTCAAGTTCGTCTCTCTCCTTCTCCGATTAAGCAATGAGTCTATTCGGGCTGGGAAGGTGAATTACTTGATTCCTCCTCTGCGTAATTTTTCTGAATTTTTTTTCTGGGTATTTCGATTGTTCGTTATCTCAGATCTTTTGAATATTGAACTGGGATAATCCCCCAATTTGGGGCAATGGGTTCTCAATCTCTTGATTTATTGCTGAGTATAGTTTGTGTTTCACTTTCACATCCCTTTTATATAACTTTGTGAATTGTGATGCGAATTGTGGATTCTGGATCTGTTTCACAGACGTACAATTAAGGTTCTATGATTATATCAGTTGGTTCTGTTCATTTGTCTTGCTTCTGGAAACAGTTTGATTGTTCAACGTTTCTCTTCTCCAGAATTGGATGATTCTTGTTCTACATAATGTAAAAATCTGCTTATTTGTAGCACCAATGAGTTTTTCTGATTTGTATTTCTCCTTTTGATTATGTTCATTGAGTAGAAATCAAAAGACTTTCCGTCCGAAAAAGAGCGCACAATCAGGAACTAAGGTTTGTAATTCCTAACTTCACTTTTTTCTTTTACCATGATTCATGTTTTTGTAGCCTTCTTCAAGTGTTTGCTTCTCGCTTTGACCGCGTTAGGGAGCACAGCTTCGAAAGCATATAGATGCAACTTTAGGTAGCGGGAATCTTAGAGAAGCCGTAAAACTTCCTCCGGGAGAGGATTTAAACGAATGGCTTGCAGTCAACAGTGAGCTTAACTACTGCCACCACTCTTTTTCTTTTTAATCTCATGGTTTCTCTATGCATTCTAACATAACAATAGTATATGTTGATTAAATTTTATTTTCTTCAGCTGTGGATTTCTTTAATCAGGTGAATCTGTTATTTGGTACACTTACCGAGTTCTGCACCCCGGAGAATTGTTCTACAATGACTGCTGGTCCAAAGTATATAGCTTTTATCTCTTCTTCGTTCTATTAAGTAATGATTCTTGATCACTGTTTTCTCTAGAGATCTTGAATACAAAAGAACCTTGAAACTGCTGGAGCTAAATGAGCATATCTATATATATTCTCCTCTTCATGGTTATATAAACCATCTAAGTTAATCAATTTAGATTAAATAAGCTATGTTCAACTTCTATACTCCCTGAATCGGAACGTTTATTATAACCCTCTACAGTCTGATATTCTTCAAGTTAGTTCCGTTTCCCGATGAGATTCTTCTTAATCCCTTGCTTTGGTATTGGGATTTTCTTAGATATGACTTTCAATTCCCAGCAGTGCCTTTCTGTGTAAAAAACGCTTAATATATTTTTGACTTCAGAATCTGGAAAAGAGTTACTATTTTGATTGACAATCATTGCGATGATGAACTTCTTGATTTATCTGAAACCGTTTCATTGATGAAATGCATCGGCTGCAATGTTTCAGGTACGAGTACAGGTGGGCAGATGGTGTACAGATCAAGAAGCCTATTGAGGTTTCAGCTCCAAAGTATGTTGAATACTTGATGGATTGGATCGAGACACAACTGGATGATGAGTCCATATTTCCTCAAAGACTTGGTAAATAAATAACATACATTGGGATATATCTCTGATGATTAATTATGGATAAAGAGATTGGTGCGATATATGGTGTGAAATCTTGCAGGTGCGGCTTTTCCTCCAAACTTCAAGGAAGTGGTGAAGACAATCTTTAAACGATTGTTCCGAGTTTACGCACACATTTACCACTCTCATTTCCAGAAAATCGTTAGCCTCAAAGAGGAAGCTCATCTCAACACATGCTTCAAGCACTTCATCCTCTTCACTCATGTAAATTATAAACAAACTCTCCTTAACTCATCGTTAGTCTCCATTCAATTATCAGTTACTGAGCTTGTTGATTTTGCATATTTTATTGGTTTGGTTTTTGCAGGAGTTTGTTCTCATTGACAAGAAAGAACTTGCTCCTCTCCAAGAGCTCATTGAATCTATCATTGCTCCTTACTAAACCAAATTCTCTGTCCAATACAATCAGATTTTTTTTTCTTTTTCAAAAATTCATGGTAATAAGTTTTAACCCCCCAACTGTAAAAATATTCCAGTGTTGTTTCTGTTTGTAAAATAAAGGGAAATAAAAATGATACACTGCTAAATCTTGGATTTATTCAATTTGATTTCCACTAGATATATACATATTTGGTCACTGCATAGTTGATCTGTAATTTTGAAATTACTTTTGACTTTTGAAAAAGAGAGAAAAAATAAAGTGTTTGTAATATTTTCATAATGTTGTTATATGGTATGGTGTCGTGTTAATTTGAAAACCAAGCAGTTGTCTTGTTTTTGACGTCAGCCAATTATTGTGGTCCACGTGTATGTGGTTAACACGTCAGCTAATTTGTACATACGTCGTCGTTTTTCTTAGCTGCCTGCCTAACGGAATAAGATAAGTACATAATACCGAGATGACGACAATATAGAACTGATTTGGCATTACTTAATTTAAGTTAGTGACTTGTCAATTAATTAGCAGTTTGGTTTTGTTCAAAAACAGGCTAATTTATGTCTTTGGCGTGATTCGTTTATTTTACTAATTTTATTTTTGTATAGATATTTCTCTCTCTACTGTTTTTTTTTTTGTGTTGTCAAAGTTGAATCGCTTTTCTCTTCTTTTTCGGAATTTTGAAATTGTGAGCTCATAAATCTTCGCTACCGCAGAGGAATCCAACACCAGATTCCGGCGCCGGAGCGCCGATGAGCAATCAGGTCATTTAGTATTTGATGATCTCCCGCGGAGTTCCGATTTCGATCTCTAAGGTTCGATTTCCGTGGGGAAGTTGTGCCCCCTGATTTGTTCTTCCTCGTTTCTGGGGACAGCGACAATGTCTAAGGTTGTGTACGAAGGGTGGATGGTTAGGTGTGGAAGGAGGAAGATCGGACGATCGTATATTCATATGAGGTACTTCGTGTTGGAACCTCGTCTTTTGGCGTATTACAAGAAGAAACCCCAGGATTATCAGGTCAACAATTTGTTCCTACTCTTTGGATTCTTCATTTGCTTGTTTTCAACTTTCCCTTTCGGTCATCTGCTAAATGTCTCAGAGGAGACTTAAACTGTTTTACTGGGCTGGAGATGTTTTTATATGAGTTTCTTCTTGAATATGGGTGAGAGGCTTAAGCTGAATTATGCATGTGAAATTAGGTTCCTATCAAGACCATGCTAATTGATGGCAACTGCAGAGTTGAGGATCGAGGCTTGAAGACACAGCATGGCCATGTGAGTCTTGTTTTACCCTTTCTATTACTATCTTGTTACTCGAAATGCTTATAGATGTGTGTGTAATGTTTCCCATATTTTCATGGTTTTGTCAACTGCAACAACTATTCTTGACGTGATGTGTCTAAGCTAGATTTCTTATAAACTTATCCAATCTCGTTGTCCTTGCTTTGGAGGAAGTTATTCAGTCTTATCAATATTTGAACTTTCTATCACGGGGTAAGAGAGGTGATGAGTAAGACAAGAAGACTCTCTAGGAAGTAGGAGTGGCTGCTTGGTAGAGGAATATTTTATAAGTTGTGAGGAATATATTTCTGAGCTGAGTAACTGAGTAGAATACTGGATTTGGTTAGCGAATGTCCACCAAGTCTCTTGAGAACTAAAACCAAGCATAATATAATATAATCACTGATGTACCCATGTTGCAAATATGTATATTATATAGATTCCAGGGTTTAAAGTATTAAATTAGAGGGTTCATCTTAAGGTTGTGTAAGGGCAGCTTTCAACAACAGTTCCAATCTATTTCCGCAGGAGAAAGACATTTGATGATATTTGTTGTGAATCAATTGATGGTTTTTGCATGTCAAGTTAACTTTCTCTTGTCGTAACCTTGACTGTACTATCACTTATGCCTTGACAATGTTTTTTGTGCTTGCCAACTCTGTTCTGCAGATGGTTTACGTGTTGTCTATCTATAACAAGAAAGAAAAGCACCATAGAATAACGGTATCATGTCCTTACTTCCAAAAATAGCTAACACTAGCTTTACCTTGTTACTTGGCAATTGCTTTCGTCTCGATAGTTAATATTGAGTAGTATATTCTTGCTAGATGGCAGCGTTTAACATCCAGGAAGCACTAATGTGGAAGGAGAAAATTGAGTCTGTTATAGACCAGGTTTGTCATATGCCTGCCTTTTGTTATTTATTTATTATTCACTGTCTAAACTTGTGTAGATTGGTGCTTTATCTGATAAATTTGCTGTGTTTTGCACTGGTGCAGCATCAGGAGTTCCAAGTTCCAAATGGTCAGCAATATGTTCCGTTTGAATATAAGTCTGGAATGGATACTGGAAGGACTGCTTCATCTTCAGATCATGAAAGCCAGTGAGTGCCTATCTGATATGATTTATCTATCTCTGCTGGCATGTAGATTCAATTTCTCAACAACGCACTGGTTCAGGAGAAACTTATAGGATTTTTCTGACTTTATCATAAGTTCTCTTTATGGAATAATGCTCTGATTACTCTCTCGTTCATAAACTTGGCTTGCTTGATGGATGACCGTCCGTATTTTTCCAAATAAGTGGTTTGTGGCGATCATGATTATAAAATAAACTTGAAAAAGTGTTATCCTGTTAAATAACAAAGTTAGGAAGTTAACAATCATTCCTAATCCGAGTAGTACTATTCTCCCGAAGATGCTAACAAAATGTTGAATGTTGGGAGTGACCAATATCGTTTCAGATATCACTCATTTCGATCTTTGTCACTATTTTTTTTTTTTAAATCTTTTTGACTTTAATATGCATATAGTTATGCAAAAAATATCTGCAATTTTCTTCAGGTTCAGTGCACCAGAGGATGAAGATGTCTCTCGACGTAGTTTAATGAGGAGGACAACTATTGGAAATGGTTCTTTTCAAATTCATTTATTCATTTGCTAATCTGGTCGGCTGCAATCTTGGTTGTAATCTAATTACCTCAAACAAATGTACAGGTCCTCCGGAATCTGTACTTGACTGGACTAAGGAGTTTGATGCAGAGTTGGCGAACCATAATTCTGATAACCAAGCTTTCTCGAGAAAACACTGGCGTCTACTTCAGTGCCAAAATGGTTAGTGGTTTTGCAGGGTAGAACATGCTGCCACTTCTGCATTGCAACATAGTTTACTATTTTCCCCTGCTAAATCACAAAAAAAAGTTCCTTATGTGGAACTTATGGAACCCAGTGTTCTCCTTAGTTATCTGCTATAGGAACTGGAACATTGCTTTGAAAGAAAGATCTAGAATTTGGCCTTAATCTTCTTTGTTCTTGTTTTTCTATACTTTTGACAGGTCTTCGGATTTTTGAAGAGCTTCTTGAAGTTGATTACCTTGTATGGAAGTTTCTGATAGCTTATCGTTTTAATGGCGTGATTGCCGTTTTATTACATAGAAACTTTTATCTAGACAAGAATCGCCATTTACAGTGCTACATGTGCAGCCAAGAAGCTGCAGCAGGGCAATGAAAGCTGTTGGTGTAGTGGAGGCAACATGTGAGGAAGTATTCGAACTTGTGATGAGCATGGATGGCACTCGTTATGAGTAGGTGTTTCTCTTATGTTTTTCCATTCAATTTCCATTTGTAGGTCTGCACTCGGCACGGTGTTCTTTTTTTTTTCATTTCGTTGCAGTTAGGCACTATATGGAAAATCTGTTAAATATTTCCTTGTATTGCATTGCGTTGTGTTACTAGTGTTGGCTCTATATTCTTCTTTTTATTTTTTTGTAAAAGAATGTTTCTTGCCCAAAATGGCTATCTATAGTATGCCTCCAGAAGCGTTTTGTTCTAGTGTTCTGGTCTGTATCTGAAGTTATTTATGTTCCTCTCTTTTCCTGATTGATGCAGGTGGGATTGCAGCTTTCATTATGGCAGCTTAGTGGAAGAGGTGGATGGTCACACAGCAGTGCTCTATCACAGGCTTTTGCTCGACTGGTTTCCAATGTAAAGTTGCACCTGAAACATTATCGTTTAGTTACAGTCGCACCTTCTGCAGTTAATCTTTTAGTGAATGGCTGACAAGTGATAATTTGATTCCTACTAAATTAGATCTTATTGCTACATCCTTAGCTGAATAGACTCGGTTGCCCTGAAGGGCGTAGATTGTATGCAGAGAGTGTCTTTGATTTTGTCTACGATGATACCATGCTGAAAAAGACTGGTTACAGGGGATCTTCCTGTTTCTAGTCAGAATATTACTTTGCTGTTTTCATAAGCTCTGTTTTATCCTAATTATTATATCAAACGGCTCCAGGGTTGTGTGGCCTCGTGACCTCTGTTATGTCCGCTATTGGCGCCGTAATGATGATGGGAGCTATGGTATCTTCCTTTCCTCTTTACTTATGCTAGAACCTGGAAAGTTATTTTATATAGCTTGTTGGTTATTTATCTCGCTCTTTCTGTGAAGTTGTGTTGTTCCGTTCTAGGGAGCATGAGAATTGTGGTCCACAACCTGGATATGTTCGGGCTCATCTTGAGAGTAAGTTTAGGAAACTAAACGGTTCTAAGTGCTTAATAAATTTTTATAGCTTTTGATGTACTACTATCTAACCTGGGTATTTTTGTTTCTCTTAGGTGGAGGATATAATATTGCCCCACTAAAGCCCCGAAATGGGAGGCCGAGAACACAAGTGCAACATCTAATACAAATTGATCTAAAAGGGTGGGGTGCAGGCTATCTTCCAGCATTTCAACAACATTGTCTTCTTCAAATGCTGAATAGTGTTGCTGGTAAGTTCTTTAATGGTCCCTTTCCGCTGGTTTCTTTGGTTTTGTGGAAAATAAGTTCTACTGGCTACTTAATATTATCCGTCTTAATTCATGGTGCTGTGCTCATCACAGGTTTGCGGGAATGGTTTTCACAGACAGATGAGAGGGGTGTTCCTACCCGGATCCCTGTCATGGTTAATATGGCATCATCTTCTTTGAGTTTGAGTAAGAGTGGAAGGTCTCTGCATCAGTCTGCCTTTTCTCTTGATCAAACAAATTCTGTCAACAGAAACTCCGTGCTCATGGATGAAGACTCAGATGATGATGATGAATTTCAGATCGCTGAATCAGAACAAGAGGTTTGAATTGGAGCAATTTGATTTTCTATCCTTACACACCATCTGGAATTGAATCGTCATTCTTGTGTACTATTTCAGCCTGAAACAAGTAAAACAGAGACCGATGTCAAGAGAACAGGTGAGCACCCTATCATTAAGTGTAAAAATCCTACTCCAATTAGGATTATCCAATAGCAATGATTTCTTATGCGATTTGAAATTTCAGAAGAAGAGCCTGCTCACAACATTGATCTGTCATGCTTCTCGGGTAACCTAAAGCGCAATGAAAATGAAAATGCCCGTAACTGCTGGAGGACTTCTGACGGGAACAACTTCAAAGTTCGTAGCAAGAGTTTCTGTGACAATAAAAGAAAGGTCGGTGAACCTTTCGTCTTACTAATTTAGAGTGGTTGGGTTCTTACATCCGGCTAACTTCTATTCCTGTCCATTTAATGCTATACTGAAGATTCCTGCTGGGAAGCATCTTATGGATCTCGTTGCTGTTGATTGGTTCAAAGACAGTAAAAGAATAGATCATGTGGCTAGACGTAAGGGCTGTGCAGCACAAGTAAGATATTTTCCAAACTTGACTTTTGTTCGTTAATTTCCTTTTTCAGTTACGTAAAGGAAAGACTCCAATCAAATCTTCAAATTCTTCCCATGCTATTCTCTTGCTTGCGGATTCATCTTAATCGCTTAGATAGCTCCACGAAAGATTATTGACCCTTTTGATAAATATGTTCAGGTTGCTGGAGAGAAAGGTCTATTCTCAATGGTGGTAAATGTTCAAGTAAGTTTTTCCCATTAAACTATTATTAAGATTCAGAACATGATGTACAAAACCACAGTCATATTTATGTATAGGTTCCCGGGTCAACACACTACAGTATGGTGTTTTATTTTGTGATGAAAGAACTCGTACCCGGGTCCCTATTGCAACGATTTGTGGATGGTGATGATGAATTCCGGAATAGTAGGCTAAAGCTTGTACCTTTAGTTCCTAAGGTATGCTTATCTTTCTCTCTCTTTCTGAATACTAGTGCAAGTATATTCACATTATTTTGCGTATATAACCGAAAGCTATACAGGGCTCATGGATAGTACGGCAAAGCGTGGGAAGCACCCCATGTCTCCTAGGGAAAGCAGTGGACTGCAACTACATTCGTGGTCCAACATACTTAGAAGTGAGTAGAGGTGCATAGTGTTGAATTTGAAGCTCTCTGTAACTAGTAATATAACTCAATGATTCATCATGTTCATGTATAGATCGACGTGGATATCGGTTCATCAACCGTTGCAAATGGGGTTCTGGGCCTCGTCATTGGTGTAATCACATCGTTGGTTGTCGAAATGGCTTTCCTTGTACAGGTAATATATCGACACACAGACCCATAATATTATAGGTTTTGCTCAAGTAGTTGGTGTTATTATAATGTATACAAATCTGGTTTCGGTTTTGCAGGCAAATACACCGGAAGAATTGCCGGAGCGGCTTATCGGTGCGGTTCGGGTTTCGCATATAGAGCTCTCTTCGGCTATAGTTCCGAATCTCGAGTCAGATAAATAGTGTATGACTCCTTAAATCAATCCCTTGAGAAAATTACCATCAAACTTCATATATTGTCACATAAAAAGTGTTTGGTGGTTCTTTGGAATATTCACTGCTTCAATTCTTTATCTCGTCTTCTTTTCTCTTTGTCTCAACACATATTTTTTTTTTTTTTTGTGGTATCAATTTATAGTGAAAAATAGTTTGTTATATATCTCCATTACAATGCGTCAATAGTGTAAAATGCGTTACTTTTATCATCTCTCCATGATAACTGACTCGATATGACAAATGAGTAGTCATGAAAACAACTATTCGATCAAGACTATGAGGGCGGATTATGTAGATGGTTCGCAANAAAATCTGATGCATGATTGTAAAACAGTTTTTTTTTTTTGGTGTGAATAAATTTAACATTCATTTCAAAAAATAATAATTAAATAAATAAAATAAAATTCAATTCAAAGCAGGACAAACGATTAAACAGCAAGTAAAAAGTCAAAAGAGTAGATGTTTGTGTTTAAGCCTTTCGAAACCAAAACCCTTGGAAAAAAAGTGTTCTATACAAAAGTGAAACAAACCTAATTATACTTCTCTTTGATTAAGGAGATCTCAGTATTTTACTGTAATTTCTTGACCCCAAATGTTTAATTCTTGCTACAAAAGAGAAATGAGGGTTATTCCAAACTTAAACCAAATCATTTGTGGGAGCTGTGGAAGCTCCCAGGGGAGGCTCGGATTTCGATTCTCAGATGACGTAATTTTAATAGAGTCGTTCATCGTGAGCAGATAGAATTGTCTTTCGTTTGTTAAGTGTTAAAAAAAAAAACTAAATCATCAGTACAAAACTAAATTTGGATGTGTTTTTGTTTAAATATCAGTCATAAATTGTAAAATTTAATCATTTTAGGTGAATCGGCGTCGTTTGAATGAAGCTTCATGGAGGAAATAATGGAAAAAGTACAAGTCGTTAAGGTGGAATGGTTTCTTGAAGCTGAAAGTAAGTTGAATGAGAAAAGTTCCGGGGAAGAATTATCAGATGCTCGTCGCGGGCTACACCGCGAGAAGCCATACCAAGAGAATAACCCAAAGCACGAGAAACCGAGACTGCCACTGCATTTCCAATCTGACAATACCTGTACAAATTGCAAAGCAGTGAGTGAGATTTGCTTAGTAATCTGAAACTATTGTCTCTCGTTTTTAGGTTTTTGTCCAAAAGCAACACAAAGTAAAGTACCTTTGTTTAACGGTTCCACAGAACTGGAAGTAATCAGGGAAACCTTGAAGCCGTGCGGATTCTCTTATGGTTAGTATTCGATCTTGCTCTGGATGCAATAACGCCTGTAAATAGCAAAACTCTTGAAGAATGTTTAGAAAATATAAGAGGGATTCAAGTGAAAAAAATACTGCACAGGAATGGTTTTAAGGAAACCTGATTGTGGCAGCTCGGGACTGTTAGAACTGTTGGAACTGTTTCGTCCCACCAAATACGTGCAAACGGTCTGTGAATTTAGAAATCAAGAGAGACTTAAACACATGGGAAGGTTCAACAAATAGTCTCAGGTGGAGGAAGTCAAGAGAATACCGTTTAGATTTTCCTTGCTGAAAAGTAAAGACGTAGTCTGGTACCTAAAGAGGGCCACATGTGAGCTGATTGAATATACAGATTTTCGTTTTTGAAATCTCAGACTAAACAAGTAGAATGTCATTAGCTCGAAAATTTCCGGACTAATGATGTGTAGTTTAATCGATAACTCATGTATTTTTTTATATGGTTTACTTCATGTAAGAGGAGTCTTTACCAAAGGCCTTCCTGATGGCAGAATGACCGGATTCATTGATGGATCACGGCAGACTGTATTGTCGTTTCTGACAATTAAACCTGGAAGATCCCTGAAATTAGCTCCCTGCAAACTTCTCTACAGTGAGAATCTTGTGGCTGGAGGATCAGAATTGTTTTATTAATTGAAAGAATTGTGTACCTTCCTCTTTGGGATTTGACAAACTCGGACATAATCATCTTCAGACATATGGGATGGCCTGTGATCATGCAGAAGCATCGTCCTTTTTGTACACTTATCAATTACAGAACCCGTCATATCTGACGAAGCAAACCACTAGAGTGTGAGTAACATATGGAAGATGCAAGTGTTCATGTCTTATAACTACGTTACACCCCAGACAAAATGTTGCAAAAGAAATTGTAACTACAGAAATCCAGACGGTCCAACTTACCGTGTTTGGTTGATCTAATGTATTTCTGGAAATCTGTCTCTGGGAGACTTCCATAAGGCATTTTTTCCCGGTCTTCGTCGTATGACACCTAGAGTTGTAAAATTAATCAAAATTATAAATATATAGGTATAACCCTGAATTGCATATGGATCTAGTGGATATGAAACTTACCTGAGGAAGATCTGATATCGCATCTTTTAGAACAAGAGCTTTTTCAAGATTTCTGGGTTGGCCTTCATCATAAGCAACTACATTCCGCTGAAACATGAAAGCCAAGATGTGTTAAGTTGAGAGAACGACAGGGCCAAGGCAAACAATATGAAGTGATCACCAATTTACAATTATATTACCTCGAACTCAAGTGGAAGCCCATATCTGACAATAACATCATGGGTTGGAAGCGGAAATGGAGGTAGGTTCTGAAATAAAATACCATATAAGTATGAACCAGTTGGCTGGAGGAAGTTAAAATAGGCCTATAAACTCACCTTGTTTGGATCAGCTCCCCACATGAAAACTCGGGAACGGAATTGGGAAAGACCATAGCAACCAGCTGTCATGATACCTAACCTTGCTTGGTATCTCATGTGCACAAGACGGCTCAAAGCGTATCTCCCAAGAGAACCTTTGTCCAAACGCAGAATATCAACAACATTTTCCATCAACACAAATGCAGGTTTCAGATACTCAACTATGTCCATGAAAACTATAATTTGCTGATTCCTTTCATCAGTCAACGGAGAATCAACATTCCTGTAGCGGTTATAGCCACTAATTCCTTGGCATGGAGGTCCCCCACATATCACACCAACATCGCCCTGGATTACAATCATTTACAACATTGTTTGATTTTCAGGGCAATAAGATGTTGATGGTACGGTACAATCATACAACTTTCAAAGATCTAGCATTCAATTTAGAGGCAAGAAAAGAAATCTTACAGGAAGTGGCAAGATCTTGGTCTTGAATCCACTTGTCACAAATTCCCGCATGGCATCTTGGCAATTGCTAAAATTTCAAACAATATTAATTAGATCAAGATAACAACAGACACCCCTTTTTAACATTATTTTAAGGCATGTACCTCAATTCCTCTGCTGGCTCCCAAGTATCTTCGTTGCTGCTGTATCCTTTCCAGTGCACCTAATGATATAGCCATGAGCATAAATTCATCTTCAAAAAACTACAACGTCATAAGAGAGCCAAGACATGCAGAATATCCATCTTGGAAGTTCTAGAAGGTGAAAAGAACATTCTTAAACCGCTAACAAGTAAGGTTCGATCAACAACAAAATTGCATCATAGGGCCTCTTGCCATACCTTAAAATTCAGGCCATATTCTCCTGTCTTGTCAGGATCACCATAGCATATATCAACCAGCTTTTCAACTTCGTACTCCTCAGGCTCTGAATCGTCACTAGAAGAGCTACTTTCAGTGGTTTCTCTTGTTGAATTTACGGATCTCAATGTATCAGATGTCTGATCATTATTAAACACATAGCGCTTGCATAATTTATCCCACTCCTTCAAAAGTAGTAGGAAGTCTCCCGCAGCATCATTCCTAACCTGTAAACAAAGACAGCAGCAGCATCATTAGATTCGGTATAGTTCTCCAAAAAATGATCTAGCAATTAACACCAAAACTATTCTGACCTGCGTCTGTGGATGGTTCAATTTCAAGCTCTCGCAGGCAGCCAAATTCTGGTCAACAGCCCATTTCTGAAAATGTAGAATCCAGATATTAAATGAAACTGAGTGCAAAAAGAGCTGTCCATCCTAAATTATAGAGATAAAGATTAATTACTTAAAGCAAGTACCGTCACGACATCAACACCAGAAATCTTGGCTCCAAGACTCAACCCAGTCGACATTCCACCACAACCACTGTAAAGATCAAGCACAGAAAGCTCTTTGCTAAAGAATTTATTTCCCAAAAGAGATTCAGTGGATTCCGTAGGTATGACATCGGTGCAACACTCAAGCTTGTTTTCGGGAGATTCAACTGAAACCAAATATAAAGAAGAAACAGGAATGCTCAAGCTCCTGTGCCTAGGATCTTAGATAAATATACAGTGTATAACTGTTCGTAAACTGTGGCATCTGGCTTGCTAAAAGAGATAAATAAAAACGAGCTATATCCGTTTCTAATTTGATTAATCATATGCTGATTTGTACATATTGCTGTATACATTGCTTAACCAGCATGAGCACTTACGATTTCTCAAGGTTTGAAATGTTGAATACTCCACACAATACTCCATATCAAAATAGAAGTCAGATTTTACAGAACTGGGCTTCAATCCTGCCTGCAAAGTCAAAAAACTAAGAAAATCAAATGGAGACTGTAACACATCTGTTAAAATTGTAAATTGTAAAAAAGGAGAAGGAGCTTGACTCAGCATACCCTAGGTGATACTTGTAAAACAGTAACTTTAGAAATAATACAATCTATTGGATTGTCATTCATTACAGTAGAATAGAAGAGACGCCTTGTGTCATGATAAGTAGCCTGCTGTTTCATTACCTACAAACATTAGACAAATGAGTAACTAGTTGTTGCAGCGCAAGAAATTAAACAAGCAGAAAGAGAAAAAATTGTATACACACTGTATCCGTTGCTCTGTAGAACCACTGAACTCGGAAGTAGCTTTCTCCATCTGTTGTCTTAAAAAACTCTACTATCTTGCCAATATGGTTCTCTTCTTCTTCACCCTGTAAACTTATTATAATGATTCAGGTATTATTTTGGAGATGGACGTTTGCTTAGCTATTTATCTTCTTTTCACAAGGGCAAAACATTCTAGAAATCCCACGGCTCTTGGATGGAAAAGATTGCTAATCCAATGAAAAAAAAACAGAATGTAGCCCAAGGATACTGGAGCAAAGAATATCATATTCATGATAATTGATAAGCACGTTTTACCTTTATGCAGGTAAAGTCTCCAAGGCTAAAGGTCTGATTGTCGACTTTTGCTTGCGAATAATGGCATTCCACATTTGCAATAATCTTGTCTTCGTCATCTCTTCAAAAGAATAATGAATGTATAGTAGAACAAACGAAAATATGAAGTAAGAATATTTTAGAAAAACAGTGAGTTTATAAAACATCTACTACTTACTCTGACTGTTGGTCTTTACTCTTAGATTTGCGTTCCTGAAAATAAATGAAATTCACAATCATAGATGAGGCTGATATTTCGAGAGTGAAAACAAAGAAATGAGATATTTGTTATGTTGGATCTAACGGGACGGACAAAGACACTGATTTATCATGTACACACCATTAGACTATGCAATCTCTATTGCTCAAATAAACTTTGTAAATTACGAACACAATGAAAACTAAAGTAGTCAAATGCAAAGCAATTAACCAACTACCTTGAGATCATATCTCCAGCGCCATCTTTCTTGAGCCTCCTCGCAAGGAATTGGCTCTCCAATGAAAAAGAAGATACTATGTTCATGCTTTTCACGGACAGCAGTACGGGTCACTCGCTTACCCTTTCCCTTGGTTGATTTAGTTGGACTATTTAGATCCAATGGTGCGAGACTCCTATTTACCCCCGAGGAGAGGGTAGATCCACTTGCATCTTGTATCAAAATATCTTTATTTGAACTTTTCATATACAAATATTCAACCGGATTTTGTACGTTCTTGGCCAGCGGCTGTTCATCGCTGTCAGAGACAGTAGAATTTGCATGCATCTCCTCAGTTACTCCGTTGTCAGCACCGCAATCACTAGTTTTACCCTGACGTGAAGACTCCATTGACTCTTGTTCCACTGACGCAGTCGTCATAGTTAATCCATTACTCGTACCATTTTCGCTAATTTCCAAAGAGCTAGTGTGAATATCACTCGCATTTAGGTCAGGAGATCTGAATTTTCCTAACGTCTTGCCCCTACTACCATTTACAGTTGGCTTGATGCAACCTGAAGGAAAATTTAATATCCCTTGCTTGGATGAAACAAGGTCATCACCTTCACATTTCTTTATAGCCTCACAACAGTTACCATCCTCACTAATTTTCACCAGCTTCTCAGTTCCTCTCACCTGTTTCGCACCACATAATGCCGGGCCACAATTTTTTATTGTGTTCAAAGTTTCTCTGTGGCCATTTCCAACAATTCCAGATAGCCTTGGGGATCTTATGGATGGGTTTGGAGATGCAACAGGCTTCTCTTGTTCTTTAGACTTGCCTATATTTTCGTCTCCCTCATTCTCCATCCCCTTAGTGAACCTTGGAGATCTCCTCATTCGTTTATTGCTGCTGAGACGCTGGTTAGAATGCTTGATGCTTGAAGATAATGTATCATTGCCAACTTTCCTCTTAGCCGGAACTTGCGATCTACCTTCGGCATTGTTGTTCTTATCTTGGCACTCGGAAACGATTTCCATCTCCAAGCTCTTGGCAATCGCAGCTATGTCTCTGCATCAATTCACGGACGATTGTTTATGTATACCAACCAATAACACCCATAATTTCCCAAGAGAAAAGTTGAATCTAGTCTTTAATCTCTATCAAATACCAAATGTTACTTACTTGAATGTCAATACCTCAGAATCTAAGCTTTCCTTCTGCATCAAAAAGAAGTGAAGACGACGATTATACGCTATAGCCTTGACGAGAACAAAACACTGCAAACAAAAATTGGCGACTAACCTTGACGAGAGAACTACTACTCTTTCTCTTCCTCGAGCATACATTATCGATTATTCCATCCGCCGGCGTAAATCTCGGGGACCTCCGAACCTGACAACCGTTCGTCAGCATCAGCAACGGAGGCTTACCACGGGAGGAGGACTTCCTCCGCGAAACTCTACCTTCTCCTGCTCCACTCTCTTTAGGAGAATAGAAATTGAGCCTCGTGGATCTCCTCCTAGTCATCTCTCCGTCGGAGAGCTTCGTGGCTCTACTAGACGACTGAGCAGCTTCTTCGGAACCTTCAGGATTGGGTACCCAGAGGACAAGAGAGAGGCATTCCGGTTCGGATCTAGATGAAGAATGGAGATCCGATTGAGATGTGGCTGCCTCTTCAGACTCACATTTCGCCGGCGATAACATCTGAGAAGGACAAAGGGAAGGAAACGGATCCAATATTTTGCCAAATGTAAGAAGTCAATTGAATCCCTCATAGACTGTCACGTGTCACGTGATCTTCTTGCACTCTTTATTTGAAATTAAAGTTTTTTTTTTTTGTCATCAAAGTATTTCTAAGGCCATCCACATTGCACATAAAATGTGATGTCTCACAAATAAAAAAATATTAAAAATACACTCTCTCATCCTTTTACTCAACTTCATACCTTCTCTTTTATCATTTCACTTAACTTTTATNTTTCTTATAAATTAAGTAAAAGATTTTGATTTTTTAAAAAATAAATTAACGTTTTGGTTGACTACCATTAGATTCTCAACAGAAGATTTGAGAATGGAGAGTGAAATCTTACTGCAGTAGTGACTAGTGAGATGGTCAAGCAAATCCTCACAATGATTTGGGAGATTCAAGGATTGGATGATCATGGAGGATGGTGTCTATAATAATTTATGAGGATGCACTCTACAAGATTTGAGAGAATATAGTGTCTCCAATTAGTCGATCAAATAGCTTTGAAGATTAATATTATATACATGGATTAATCCTTAATATAATAATGTGTCATTTTGATAGTTAAAAAAAAAATACGCCATTTATCTTTCGAAGATATGAAAAAGCGTGAGTTTATTTATTACTAGTGTGTGATCCGCGCTACGCGCGGACGTGAACACAATTTTGTTTTAAAAAAATTTGGTATAATATTATTTTAGTTTTATTAAAATGATTGTTAATGGATTTGTCTCTATTAGCTTAAGAAATATGGATTGTTTATTCTTAAGTTTTTTTTTCCTTTCTTAATTTTATGTTTATTTATGTATTTGTTTAGTGAGTGATCCACAATTTGTTTTTTTTTTGTTGACTATTTATTCAATTAGTTGGTTTTTAAAAGTTAATTTTTTGTCATTTTAAAGTTTAGGGAATTGTATATTTTTTAACCCAACTGAATACTAATAAAATAAATACTTCGAAATAGGGTTAGTTTTGTATAGTCCGAAAGTTACTTCGAATACTAATAAAAGGAAAGTTAGTTTTGTGAATTTAGAATTCTCCGAACTTTAAAAAAAAAA
>PKML01043783.1:391685-407022 GCA_002933935.1 Eutrema yunnanense
TGGGCTCTAACAATATATGAACTTATATTTCAAATAATTAACTTTTGCTAGTTAACAAAAAAACAATTAGCATGTGGCACACATATAAGTTTCAATTTTAAATCATTAACTTAAGCTACATTAAAAAAAAACAAAAATTAGCATGGGGCACATGCCCTTAATTCTTATACATACATCCGCCCCTGGTAGTGGGTGGTCAAGCAAATCCTCACAATGATTTGGGAGATTCAAGGATTGGATGATCATGGAGGATGGTGTCTATAATAATTTATGAGGATGCACTCTACAAGATTTGAGAGAATAGTGTCTCCAATTAGTCGATCAAATAGCTTTGAAGATCAATATTATATACATGGATTAATCCTTAATATACTTAATATAAAATAGTTTTTAATGTGTCATTTTGATAGTTAAAAAAAAAATACGCCATTTATCTTTCGAAGATATGAAAAAGCGTGAGTTTATTTATTATGCATGTCTTTCGTATTTAGACGATACGCATGTCGTTTCTCATATTTAGAAAAAACCTATATATGTCGTTTTACTTGCAACGAACTTTACGCAGTCTCTCGCTTTAATTAAACTGAATATCCATATTTCAGGCCGAGACTCGTAGTCTCTCTGGACCGAGGATTAGAGTAGTTTAAAACAGTTCTCTTATGTTAAGTTTTCTGGGCTTCCAACTCAAAACCAATTGGCAATGAGTGGATTGGCACAAGTTCCGATGTGGGACAATCTTCACACACTCCCTAGAGATTAAGACACATGGCCCATTAATCTCTACCTAATCTCAATACCTCCCTTCGAGATAATAGCTCTTCTAGCCATTAATCTCGACAGACCATCAATCCTCGGGTCGGGGCGGTTGGGCCTTCTTCTGAGCCGGATTACGGGCAGTGTGTGTTCGGGCTCTGATACCATGTTAAGTTTCATGGGCTTCTAACTCAAAACCAATTGACAATGAGTGGATTGGCCCAAGTCCCTTATATATTAGTCAATGTCCCTTCCCACTTCCGATGTGAGACAATCTTCACACACTTCCTAGAGATTAAGGCCCATGGCCCATTAATCTCTACCTAATCCCAATATCTTCCAAACTATCTTTGAATCGAGGGGCAAGATTTCTCAATCTTTTGAACGAACCTTGCCTACCATATATAGAGTCAAGGTCATTTGATCTAAATGCATATTATTTTTCTTTAGATGATAAGGCCTTGTTCTTTTATTTGTATAGCGACAACGACGGAGTAAAACAGTAGTATCCGAAATGAATAACAGAGCAAAACGACGGTGATGAAACTGACATGTTATCGCTGAGAAAAAGACCGCTACACATAAAAGGAGTCATTGAAAGAAGACAGATGTCGCTGAATTTTGTAGCGGCAATGAAATAAGTATGAGTGACAACTATTTTCAAAATGATGATTTAACATAGCTTTTTCTGCTAAACTCGACCGGATTCCAGACGATAAAAATCTTGCCATTTTCCCTCTACGAGGCACTTGTTCGTTTTAAAATCACTTTTGAATGTTGAGAAGTGTATGTAATATTTTTTTTTTTTTAACATCGTATGTAATATAATTATGGATTTGTGTGTTTACCATTGGGCAATCTAATTACAATCGTATATATATATCGTATCTTATTAATATTATATATATATATAAATATTTCAAAGTTGCTAATTCATTTTATCGCGATATGTTTAAGTTAATCGATAAGATTTTGATATGTGTTAAAAAAATGCCAATTAAATTTTAACACATAATACTTACAATAAAAAAATTATAATCAATTCATAATCCTACAAAATAAAGTTACTAAATTTTAAAATATATATATATATATAAAATATAATCTTATCATAAAAGCCAAAGTTAATAAAAAAATATTCAGAAAGGTAAAGTTAATAAAAAATTATTCGAAAATGTAAAGTTACTAAAAAATAATTATTTTATTTTAAAAGGTAAATTTAATTAAAAAAAATCTTTAGTTCTTCCATTCAATGTAAGAAAACTAAAATATGAATTACTAATCTTAAAAAAAAGAATTATAATTTCTCACCTAGTTTTGCATATAAGAAGAGAATACAATATGCTTTTTCTTCAAACAAAGACTTATCTTTTCAATATACACATGTTTTTTATATAGTTTAAACACAAGTATATATCCATTAATCAATTTGTTAACAATGAGCTTCCTCGTTAAGTTCTCTCAAAGGATCTTCAAAAGTTATGAAGTTTTGTATGGTTTGTGCGTTATTTTAGTTTCAGATTAAATTACTTTGTTTTGTTTTCTATCATAGTTTCAAACTGATTTGTGGTTTATTTGCGTTGTAGTTTTGTCTCATTTTGTTAAGGCTTTGTTTTTGTGAAAATCATGTCTTCCGCCAGCTTTGATTCCGAAAATATTTTCTATATCCTCCGGCTATGTATCAGTCAATGTATCTCTCAAAGATTTTAATAAAAATTTCTAGATGAAAAAAAAAAATATATCCATTAATCAATTTTACCAGACTTTCTAATCCAATTATTTGGTGCCGATCAAAACATAGTAATTATGTACAATTGAACAGATAAAAATGAAATAAAAAATAGGCGGCGATTACGTCGTTCGTCCATTTCCCGATCAAAACAAATCTTACTGAAGATTGATCGCTGCCGCTGCTCTCTCTGTCCTCCGTCGCGATAATCTCTCTCTAATGGCGGCGACTCATCTTCACATATCCCCAAATGCTAAAACCTCAACGTCTCACCAAAACCCTCCTCTCTGGTTCTCTCCTGAGACCGGAATCTACACCAGCAAATTCCCCTCCCTACACCTCCCCGTTGATCCAAATATCGACGCCGTCTCCGCCCTTTTCTCTCACATACACGACGGCGACGATGCTGCTTCTGCCGCCTTCGTTGATTCCTTAACCGGGTTTTCGATATCTTACATCGAGCTTCAGATTATGGTAAAATCAATGGCGGCCGGTATTTATCACGATTTGGGTGTTCACCAAGGCGACGTCGTTTCGCTCGTGCTGCCTAATTCAGTCTACTTTCCGGTGATTTTCCTCTCGTTGATTTCGCTTGGCGCCATTGTTACCACCGTGAATCCTTCGAGTAGTTTGGGAGAAATCAAGAAGCAAGTAAGTGAGTGTAATGTTGGTTTAGCGTTTACTTCTCCTGAAAACTTCGAGAAATTGAGTTCGCTGGGGATCGTGGTGATTAGGGTACCTGAAAGTTACGATTTTGATTCGTTTCGAATCCAAAACCCGAAGTTCTACGCGATTATCAAAGGAGGTTTCGGATTTGTACCAAAACCGCTGATTAATCAGGACGATGTAGCTGCGATTATGTACTCCTCTGGGACAACAGGAGCTAGTAAAGGAGTTTTGTTAACTCATAGGAATTTGATAGCAACAATGGAGCTTTTTGTGAGATTTGAAGCTTCGCAATACGAATATCCAGGCTCGAGTAATGTTTATCTAGCAGCATTGCCACTGTGCCATATCTACGGGTTATCACTCTTTGTACTGGGACTGTTGTCTCTTGGATCAACCATTGTTGTTATGAGGAGGTTCGACGCTTCTGATGTTATTAACATAATCGAAAGGTTTAAGATCACTCATTTCCCGGTTGTCCCTCCAATGTTGATGGCATTGACAAAGAAGGCAAAAGGAGTTTGTGGCGAAGTGTTTAAAAGCTTAAAGCAGGTTTCTTCTGGAGCAGCTCCTTTAAGCAGGAAGTTCATTGAAGGTTTCCTTGGGACTCTTCCTCATGTCGACTTGATTCAGGTCTCTGTGTTCTATTGTTGGAAGTCTTTTTATGAACGGTTTTCTATTAGCTGAATGTGTCTATATATGGAATCACTTTGTTTTTTTTTATTTTTTTGTTGCAGGGATATGGCATGACTGAATCAACCGCAGTTGGAACACGAGGTTTCAACTCTCAAAAGCTTCGGAAGTACTCTTCGGTGGGACTACTTGCTCCAAATATGCATGCCAAGGTATTAGATTGGAGCTCTGGTTCTTTCCTTCCACCAGGAAACCGAGGAGAGCTCTGGATACAAGGTCCCGGAGTCATGAAAGGTAGATAGATTCTTCCTATACTACTACTTTTCGTCAACGGTTCAAATCATTGAGAAACACTTGCATCCTCATAAATGTAAATATAGATCGGATCTTCCAACTTTCGTGTGGCTTATTTGGTGACTGTGTTGATAAATTATGCTTATTATATCGTTCTTGCTTGTGTGTTACATGTTTTCATCAAACAGTTTTAACTTTTCCCGGAGAGAATCTAAACACTGTTCATTTACCTATTAGGATACTTGAATAACCCAGAAGCAACTCAGATAACAATTGTTGAAGATAGTTGGCTACGTACAGGGGATATTGCTTATTTTGATGACGATGGTTACTTGTTTATTGTTGACCGTATAAAGGAGATTATAAAGTACAAAGGGTTTCAGGTAAAAAAAAAAAAAACAGTTTTCTCAAAACCCAAACCTTCTACAGTTTTACTTTTCTTCCATCCAACTATTGAATAGGAAATGTTAATTCTTTGCAATTATGGTTTTTGCAGATTGCACCAGCAGATTTGGAGGCCGTTCTTGTTTCGCATCCCTTGATTATCGACGCTGCAGTAACAGCGTAAGTTTTAAAAAGCAAATCTGGTTTTGGACAATGTGACACAGTCTGGTATTCTCTGTTAAAAACGGTATCCAAATTTGTGAATTGAGTTCTAACAAAAGGCTTTCAATTTCAGTGCCCCAAATGAAGAATGTGGGGAGATTCCGGTAGCATTTGTTGTCCGGAGACAAGAAACAACACTTTCAGAACAAGATGTAATAAGCTATGTAGCTGCTCAGGTTAGGCCTCCACTAAATTCAAAAAGGCTTTCTTCCCATTTCAAAACCGAACATGTTTTATACATTTGCAGATTGATTAATGACTGATAAATCCGAGGGAATGTTTTTTCGGTTCCTAGGTTGCGCCGTACAGGAAGGTGAGGAAAGTGGTGATGGTTAGCTCTATACCAAAATCTCCAACTGGGAAGATATTGAGAAAGGAACTAAAGAGAATTCTGACAAACTGTGTTTCTTCAAAACTATGATTCTTCCAATTTATTTCTTCTATTTTTTGGTAATAATGACAAACAGAGAGATCCATTAATATAGTATTCAATTCGATTCTTTATTGGCTTTGTAACTTTACAAGAGACTAAACATAATACTCCCTCCATTTTATATTAGTTGTCGTTCTAGGTTATTTTACTTAGATAACTAATAAGTTAAAGGAATATGGATAAAAATGGAAATATTATTAAACATTTGCATTGAAATTCTAAAACGACAACTAATATAAAATAAAATTTAAGGTCTAAAATAACAACTGATATGAAACGGAGGGAGTATTTTTTTTTTTTTGATTCTTCTTGATTAATAAACAGTAAGCATGACCAAAATAGAATCGTAACCGTATTTCAGACCGTAACCGTACCGTTTTCAAACCGTAACCAGACCGTAACTGTGTCAGAAGGTTAAAAACCGTTAACCGTAAAAATATATTAGTTATAGTTAAAAAAATTATTAACCGTAACCGTTAATTAACTGTAACCGTATCAAAACAGTTGGTTAACTGCAAGGTTAAACCGTAAAATTTTAACTGTAACCGTTTTAAAAATAAAATTATATATACTAATAATTATAATTAGTTCTGTAAAATTAAAAATTCAAAGAAAATTATATATAATCAATTTATCAATAGCAAATGCAAATCTAACAAATAGAAATATTAATTAAAACTTAAATGTGCTAGACTAATTAATATTTTTCTAACAAATATAAAAAATATTTTAACAAAACAGTTTTATGAAGAAATATACTCCCTCTGTTTCACAATGTTTGATTTTCTGAACATTGCACATGAAATAAGAAGCAATAAATGCTCAATTATTTGTTGTTTTATTTCTATAAAAGAGTTTATTATCTTTTTCTCGATAACATTTTTCTCTCACGTTCTTAACAAAAAATCATCAATAACCATAAGAGATTTAAGCAAAACAAGAAAAAAATACATAGAAAAATAAAGAAAAAATATAAACAAACCAACACAAAATTAGAAAAAGAATGTTAATAAATTTTTTATTTGTTATTATTCTAGTTTATCAAAATTATAATTATTTAATTATAAATCATGACATTAACCATTTATTGTCATCAGGTAACCGTAACCGTATCTAACTGCAACCGTATTAACCGGACTCGTATTTAACTATAACCGTTTTAACCGTATATTAAACGGTTAAGATTAAAGTTAAAAAAAATCTAACCTTAACCGCATTAACCGTAACCGTGGTCATGCTTAATAAACAGTAGTAGGCCGGTGTTTTGTAATCCAACCCGGAAACTAGAATTCGTTCTGAGCCCTAAATTGTAAATTAGCATTAGTATTTTCATTTACATAAAAGTCCTTTTAATCAATGGTTTTGCAATTATCGCCCGATACTTGTCTTTGAGCCCAAGAAAAATAGTTTACAAGATCGAGGCTTTTTCTTCTGTTTCTTCGTTTTCTTCGTCCGAGAAGGAAAATCTGCCATGGCTGCTTTACAGTACCTTGAATCGCAGAAAAATGCGCATCCAGAGCTTGGCGAGTGGTACAATTCGCTCGCAGATCTGTACCAGAAGAAACTCTGGCACCAGCTCACCCTTAAGCTCGAGCAGTTCATCGCTCTCTCCGTCTTTCAGGTCACTTTCCTTCCATAATCTAGTTCATTGTTCTGGGAAAATTAGGGTTCATAGATCTCGATAAAGTTTGTAGGACCGTAGGAGTTGGTCGGAGTCGTCATGTTATACTTGGGTTTATAGAGATCTAAAGGATTCGTTCCGACGTTGGATTTTATGAGCTTGGTGCTTTTCAGATTCACTGAAAAAGCTTTGTATTGGTGAATTATCGTACTTCTGTGACCAAAGCTTGAATACCTAAAAATTGCCTTACGATGTTTAAGGGACTTTTGTGTTGTCTACTAAAAACCCATGATTTGGTTAGAGTTAATGAACGTTTTTCCCCTGTGTTATGTTCATAATCATTTCAGGCTGGAGATGCTTTAATACAGTTTTACAACAATTTCATCACCGACTTTGAGACGAAGATCAATCTTCTGAAGCTTGCTCATTTCGCAGTTGTAGTCTCCCGACATTACCCTGAGAAAGAAGATGCGGTTAGTTATCTTGAAGGAGTGATTGAAAAGCTTAGAGCTACTAAAGAGTCACGGATAAATGAGCCGATTAGCTATATAGAAACACAGATAGCTTTGTTCAAGCTTGAACAAGGTGACCAGAAGAAGTGCAAGAAGATATTGGATGATGGAAAAAGCTCTCTTGATAGTATGACCGACATTGATCCATCAGTCTATGCCAACTTCTTTTGGGTGTCTTCTCAGTACCATAAATCTCGTCAAGAATTTTCTGATTTCTATAAAAATGCTCTTCTTTACCTCGCTTACACGTCTGTGGAGTCACTCTCGGAATCGTTTAAGCTGGTATGTCCCTATTCGTTTGCTAAAATTATGTTGCAATGTTTGCTATATCTTGTCTTTCTCTTACTAATGGCCTTTTAGCAAGTCGGATAAGTATTAGTTAGTTATGGAAGGAAAAATTACAGTGCAGAAATGCTTTATTTCTGGAACTTGCTTTGTATTCACCAATCAAAGTGCTAATACCGGATACTTTTGTGTCCTGCCAGGACTTGGCTTTTGACCTGTCGCTGTCAGCTCTACTCGGAGATAATATCTATAACTTTGGGGAACTGTTAGCCCATCCAATTGTAAGTTTGCCTTCACCCTCCGAATTAACCATTGTAGATAAAAGATGTTTCCTTTTTTGTCTTATCTTGGCTTGAGGCTAACCATAACGATTTATGATGGTGACCATGTTACGTTTCTCTTATGGCAGTTGAAGAGTCTGCTTGGAACAAATGTGGAATGGCTTTACCACATTCTCCAGGCATTCAACCACGGTGATTTAGTCCAGTACCAAGAGCTCTGCCGTGTGCACAACGCATCCTTGAGCGCTCAACCAGCACTGGTTGAGAATGAGAAGAAACTCTTGGAGAAGATCAACATTCTCTGCCTTATTGAGATCATTTTCAGGTATTTGTTGTCTCTGTATGCATCATCTTACACACATTTACAGATAGAAAAGAAAAAGCAAAAAAAAGAGAGTGCTTAATTAAATTGTTTATAACCATCTGTCACAGCCGACCAGCTGAAGACAGGACCATACCTTTGAGTGTCATTGCTGGGCGTACTAAACTTTCAATCGAAGATGTTGAGCACCTTCTCATGAAGAGCTTATCCGTGAGTAACTTTTGTTTCCTCTCTGTCCCATTCTTATCAGTACATGAAATTTAAAGAAGATTTGGCAAGACGAGAGACTTTTTGTTGCTGTGAGTAAATATGATATGGTGATTTTGTCTCTCGGTTTGATGCAGGTGCACTTGATAGAGGGAATATTAGATCAGGTGGATGGAACGGTACATGTCTCATGGGCGCAACCGAGGGTGCTTGGGATTCCACAGATCAAGTCATTGAGGGATCAGCTAGACAGTTGGGTCGATAAGGTTCACACTACTTTGTTATCCGTTGAGGCCGAGACACCAGATCTTGTTGCTGCTTAAACTCTTCTTTCTTCATCCTTTTGAGCTACAGATTGTTATACATTTTATGGATATTAAATGCAACTTCTTTCCCTTCTGTTTTCAGTTTGTAGGAGTTAACAGTTACTTTTTAAAATGTTGTTCTCAACAACACACATGATCATCTGCTCCATGCGACCCATTGAATCGAAGTTGGTTTCATGATTTAAGCACTTCAACTTGCATTATTTATCCCAAAAAAAAAAAAAAAAAAAATTGGTCAACATCAAATTTAATCTTTTTATGTTTCAAAATAGCGATTAGCATTGTATTATGCACTCGTCAAAATATTCAACAGTAGAAACGAAAAATTAGTCATGTATTTTCGTGTCTAACTTGTTAAAAGCGTAAGGCTAAAATAGTCAAAGCATATTAACCCCAATTTTATCATCATCGTTTCAATCAAATTTTAGAATCTGATTTTGAGATATTGAAACAGACAACGAAGTCTTAAACTCAGTTACCATCTGTCTGCATCGTAACTCGTAAGCTTCGCTCTCTATGGTTTTGTCTTTTGGGGAATAGATTTGAGGGGCATCATAGGTTTGTGTTATGTATTGTTGAATTGACATAACCCAGATTTGATTTCTTGTACAGTAAAATATAAAATTCAATAGGTTTTGATTGTTGTTTCTGGGTTTTTAGATTTGTAGTGTTGGGGTTTAGGTAATCTTTCATTAGGTTTATGTTCAATTTCTAGATATTGCTTCAGATTCGTATTCACAAAACCATAATTGCAAAGAATTAACATCTGTTTTGTTTATAAGTTTTCATTGGTAAATATGGCTGCTGATTTTGTGAATAGATTTTGAGGGCCAAAGATGCAGAAATTGGCTGATTTCAAGCTTCCTCAATTCTTCAATTATCCTCCATACTTCACGTATCCAATCTCTTCTTCAAGTTTTTTTTTTTTTTTCTTCCTCTCTATGGATTGAAGAAAAGTCTTTGTTCAGTTTGCAGCCTGTGAGGGATACTCGTGAGAAGCAAATACAGCTCTGGAAAGAGCTTATTTTGGATTACTGCAAAACCCAAAAGGTTTTCTTGATTGGCGTTGAAGAAGATTTCCCTCTCTTCTCAAACTCTGCTATTGATAGTATGATCCATTAGTGCCTTTTCAACTGATTATATTCAATTACATGTTAGTTTTTTTCGCCTTATAGGCTGCAAAATGTTTTCAGTAATTACTGGTTAAGATCTTAGCAAGGATAGCTGTTGTAACTTTAGATTTGTTCTTTCTGTCTTTAGGCTTCAGCGTTAATCCTATGTGCTTGAAAGCGCTAATTAGTCTTATTTGATTCGTAGGAACTCTAAGCCATGAAGCAAGGGAAACGTTCCTCTCAGCCATTGTTGGAGAAGGTTAGATTTCGAGACATTCAAGCGGCTATTTTTTTTCATGTTTTTGTTGTTGGTTCTGTGAAATCAGGTTCCGGTGATAGAATGAGGTTCTTTAACCTCATGGTTCCGTTTGATTTTTTACACAGTGTGTCATTCTTTGTCTATTGACAGGGCGTGCGGAATGGTTAGATAAAGGGCATAGGAAATGTCTGATTTTGTGGCACCGGATTCAAGATTGGGCAGACATTATTCTTCAGTTTGTGAGTCACATGTGAATTTATCAAAGAAAAATGTAAAGATCGGTTTTGGTTTTACGCACCTCCTCTAATCGATTTCATGCATCATAATACTCTATCTATCAGGTGAGAGAGAATGGACTAGAGGACAGTGTTATGACTGTTGAAGAAATACGTTCGGGGACAGAATCACATGGAACAGGTAGAAAACCTCTCAATTCTATTGTTTCCCCTAATATGATTTTGTTTTGTGTTGCACAATGTGAAATCCGCTGCAAATGTACTCTTTTACTGTTTCAGAACTTCAAGGGATCGATCGGACGATTCTAATGAGGGCCTTGAAGCTGCTAGAGAACAAGGGCAAGCTTGCATTGTTTAAAGGAACATCAGCAGATGATGAAGGCGTCAAGTTCTCTGTCTGATGCTACTCTGTAAAATGTTTTGGAAGTTGGAAACATCTTATGAACCAAGGGAGGAAAAATATGGATAAACAACTTTTCTTGTATTATTAATAACATTCATTCTCTAATCACACTTTTGAGTTCTATAGAATGGGAGTAATCTCTTTATATAACTTAATCACTAGACACAATGCGTTCGCCATGGATTTTGCAATTGATATATCTCTGGTAATGATGTCTACAAGTACTTGAGCATAGTGCGACCGTCTACACTAAGCTTTGTTGCATGCAGGCTCTTCTTCCTGACCGCCTTTTGCCTCTGCAGGTTGGAGATTATCTGTCACAAGGTATCAATATTTTCTCTTAGTTTTCAAATGCAATATAGCCATGGATACTAACTAACTCAGAGAACCACCATGATGATGATCTATCTGTTCATAATGCAGGACACTTACTTTTTCATGGATGCTTTTATTGTCGATTTGCAACTTAGCACGAGCTTCGAGTTCTCTGTCAAATTTCGGCTCAGGACGGATTGCAAAGTCCATTGATATTGCTGTTGGTACTCTCGCTCTTCCTACTTCTCTACTAAGTGCGAGCTTGGATTTTTGTTTCCTGCATTTTTTTTTTTCCAAAGATTCTTCAGATTACTAAAAGTTTTTAGATGACAGTACAAAGTATATAAACATAAAGAGAAACTTACTCAGAAAAGTCAACATCTATATCAAAGTCTCTAGCTTTTGTTTCATACACCTTAGGAGCTGTCTTGTTCTGTCTTCTTAAAAGCATTTGCTGATGCTCGTCACGTTCCTCCTGACTATACATGTTCTCATACCTTGTGCTCTTATCATAACTGATACGGCCCTGCAAAAAATTGGAAATAAGATCCAGAACAGAGGTGAGTAATGACAGAAACGAACCTCAAAAATTGCTTTTAACAGAAAAGGATTAGGGCTTACCCATTTGTTGACTAGGTCCTTAGCGAGTCTCCTATTAAGTGTAGTTTCTTCATCTGATTTTGATAAGAACATTATGACCTTCCCGAGACCGCTCTTGATCAACTGTTCTCTTCTACAGTGTTGTTGATCTAGTATACATAAATCGTTGAGAATCTTCAAGATAGCTGTGCGGATGTTTATATTCGGTAAGCTACCATCAGGAAGCGGCTCGAGCCAATTCTTGAGAAGGTTAAGTACTCCATGATCTAAGAACTCAGCTTGAAGAGGTTTCCTGTGTAAACAAAAGACAGAGATGATCACACAAAGACAAAGAGACAGATATATATAGAGAGAGAGCTTTAAAATCACTTTGAAATTAAAGAGTTTGATGAATCTTGTTTACTTTGAGAGAGCTTCATTGAGAAGAGGTAACTTCATGAGCTTGTTAATGGCGGGTTTTCCTTCTTTGTTCAGCTGGACATCGTCTTCTACAGCGATTTCAAGATTTGCCATCACTTGTTCTACTTGCATCGCAATCTCCGCCTTGTTTTTCCCCTCCTTGCTCTTCTTTTTTCTCAACTTGAAAAATTTGGCTATCTCATCATCATCTTCGTTTTTCTTAAAACGATTTACTACGTCACTATCATCATCCTGTTATTGTACAGAGAAAATTCAAACTTATGATCTCAAGAAAACAGAACAATGAAGTCAGACAACAAAACAAACCTCGGAGTTGTTGTTGTTAATGTTCGTAATTGAATCCCACATCTCTTTAATCTCTGCAGAATCTTGCTTCTTCGTCTTCTCAAGACCAGACTCATCTTTTTCCTTCCTCTGTCTCTTCTTCCCCACTCTGTCGTTAGAAATAGCCGTTGGTTCAACAAAATCATCAAGATCTTCTTCGTCTTCATATACTAATTCAGGAGCAGAAATCCACTTCTTATTCAATCTTCTTCTTGGGAGTGTCGGTTCATCGTTCTCCGATTCGTTGCTAGGAGAATTTAACGTTTGCATCCTGCGCATAAGTAGAAGAAACACGATAAAGATTATAAAAAAAACTCAAAAGTTTTCGTTTTTCATATGGATCGAATGAAGTGGTTATTGATGATCAAAAACCCTAATTTTCAGCATTGTAGTCGCAGCTACAGGGACGAAAATCTACAGATACAGGAGAATCCAAGAAGCGAAACTTCAGGAACCCTAATTATTTTGTATAAACCCTAGCTAGATCGATCAATAGAAACAAAAGAAGAAGAAATCATCACCTTTCGATCTCTGTGTTTGTTAAGTTGGCAGAATGTTTGATTGAACAACTCGCCATAGTGTGGGAACTGCTTATATACTAGTTAGCTTCGTGAAGTCCAAGCAATTGGATTTGTGAGTTTTTGATCTCGCCACGTCAGCAAACACGCATAGAGTAAAAAAGGAAAATAAAAGTTAAAAAGGAAATGAGTGAATTAGCCAGCCCACTAGACAATTATAGGCCCAAAATGAATAATATAGTCACATAAATTTTGAAAGGCAATAAGTAACTATTCGATTTTGTAGCAACGGTTTTACCTTTTTGTAAGCATGGTTTCGGTTTTTGATTTGCTTTACTAATTCTATTTCTTAATTGGCAAAATTAAACAAAGATTGTCCCATTCTATATAGAAATAGTATGCATCTATCTATAACACAATAACATAGAACATTCTATGTGTGATTTTATTATCGAAATTTTGTATTATGTAGTATTGGTGACCAATGTTAGAAGATGTCGAGGGTTTCTCAATGATCACATTTTGGATATGGCTAAATAATTTCATAGAATATTATTATAAAATGTAAAAATAATATGTTACTATAGAAGAAACTAAATACTAAACCGATATAGGCAGAACCAGGTCTGGGTAGAAGCCCATGATGCATGTGTTTCGGGGCCGGTATGATAAATAAAATTTCAGGGGGTAATTTTCCAGAAGATGAGTTAGCAAAGATGGTTTATAGTGGAGATGTTTTACAGTGGGTCGCGAGTTCAACTCTTCTAAGCCAGCGTTTTTTATTTTTTTCGACGTTTGGCGCCAAAAAAGTATGTTCAAGGGCCAAACAAAAATTCACGCTTTAGCAGGGAAAATCTCAGGCCCGGATATTGAAGCACCAGAAAAAAATATATGAGTATATATATAACACAATAATGTAGTAATGAAAAAATAGTATGGCTCCATATATAACACAATAAAAGCACCAATCATATCATCTCTCTCCTCTGACACGAGAGTAATCAGGAGTATAAGTGTATATAAAGACTTAAACCGTGTTATAATTAGCGCGAGGTAATGTTTCTTTAAGATATTTGTCTTGAAATTTTTTAAAAAATTATTTTTATCTGAATTTTATAAGATGTCTAACTCATGATTATAGATAGAGTTATCAAACGGAATAATTTGTCTATTTAACTCATTTTGCAGTAGACTAAAATATTATTCGGGCTAACCCGTAAAATCTATAATCTTGAAAATATAAATCTATTATGCACCGTTTAATGACTCTAGTTTTGTGGTTGGTTAACAAACTCTTAAAAAAAACAATTTTCTTGTGTCTAACTTTTTTATAAAATTGGTAAAATATTTTTAAACTTTTATTTTGATATAAATTCAAATAAAATATAATAAATTATAGTGAAAAATATAACAAGATTTTGAATAGAAAATTTTTCTTTGAATATCTTATTATATAAAGTTGAATCTCTCGACGTGAGTGTGACACGTAGGATAATTATCAATAACGAGATCGTGACATTTGTCACAGCTGTTAATTTAGATCTTGACATGTGTAAATTTAATCAAAAATTTAAAAATGAATTAAAGTAAATATTAAAAAATATTAAACTAAAAAAGCAATCTTAAAAAAAACAAGAATAAGTAAGAAAAACTTATAATAAAGGAAAGTGACAAAAAGAAAACGATAAATTTTAATCACGAGATCGTGACATTTGTCACGATTGTTAATTTAGATCTTGACATGTGTCAATTTAATCAAAAACTCAAAAATGAATTAATGTAAATATTAAAAAATGTTAAACTAAAAAAAGGCAATCTTAAAAAAAGAAAAAACAAGAATAAATAAGGAAAAGTTATAATAAAGGAAAATGAAAAAAAAACTTAAAAGTTTATAATCTACAGTCACAACCAAACTTAAAAAGGGAAAATTATAAATATACTTTAAACTTAAAAATGGATAATTATAAATCTTATTATATAAAGTTTGATCCCTCGACGTGAGCGTGACACGTAGGATAATTTTCAATCACGAGATTATAACATTTGTCACGATTGTTAATTTAAATCTTGACATGTGTCAATTTAATTAAAAAGTAAAAATAAATTAAAGTAAATATTAAAAAGGTTAAACTAAAAAAGACAATCTTAGTAAAAATAAATTAAAGTAAATATTAAAAAAGAAAGTGACAAAAGAAAACTTAAAAATTTATAATCTACAACCACAATCAAACTTAAAAAAGGAAAATTATAAATATACTCTACAGTTANTAATATACGATTTAAAATCGATTCCTAATCCTATAAATTAAATTGAAAAAGTAGTTATGTTTAGATAAAGAAAAATTAAACAAAAATTATAAATAAAAGCCAAAGTAAAAAAAAAAACAAATTTTAGTTTAGAATAAAGAAATTAAACAATAGATTACAATCCTAAAAATAAAAGGAATAAAAGCCAAATTTTATTTTTTTAAACACAAATATA